>ML110563.1:0-20256 GCA_003697995.1 Taxidea taxus jeffersonii
TGAATTGGATGAAAAAGCCAAACTTGCAAACACCAGGTCAGATAAAACATATAACCAGCTTTAACAGCTGAGTTTACCAGGTGGGACAGAGATAGCCAGCAAAGTGGAAACGCTGCATATCTAGACCTTGACAGAGAAAGTTTGCTGATCTCTGATAGCTCTTAAAGGAGCAGGTGACTCACCAGGCGATTTTGATTGTGGTCTGACTGAAATATTTTTGAGGACTAGGGACGCCTGGGTGGCTCAGTCAGTTAAATGTCTGCCTTCGGCTCAGGTCATGATCCCAGGGTTCTAGGATCAAACCCCGCATTGGGCTCTCTGCTTAGCAGGGAAACTGCTTCTCCCTCTGCCTGCCTCTGCCCCTGCTTGTGCTCTCTCTCTCTCTGACTGATAAATAAATAAAATTTTTTTTAATTAAAGAAAAGGTCAGTTGAGAATGTTACATCTATCAGAAATATCTTTTTTAAATGAAGGCAAAATAGAGGCTTTTCAAACAACCTGGGAGAATTAACTGCCAGAAGACCTGAAGTACACACACACAGACAAAAATTAAAGGAAAGTCTTCAAGCAAAAGCAAATTGACACCAAGTAGAAATTTGGATTTATACAAAAAATGAAAACGGCTGGAAATTGTAAATATGTATATAATTGTAGAAGATATTTTTCCTTATTTAAAAATTTTTAAAGGGGAGCCTGGATGGCTCAGGTAGTTAAGCATCCAACTCTTGATTTCAGCTCAGGTCTTGATCTCAGGGTCATGAGTTTGGGCTCCACATTGGACCCAGCATTGGGCATGGAGCCTACTTAAAATAATTTTTTTTAATTTAAAAATTAAGGGGCGCCTGGGTGGCTCAGTGGGTTAAAGCCTCTGCCTTGGGCTCAGGTCATGATCTCAGGGTCCTGGGATCAAGTCCTGCATCAGGCTCTCTGCTCAGCAGGGAGCCTGCTTCCCTCTCTCTCTGCCTGCCTCTCTGCCTCCTTGTGATCGCTGTCTGTCAAATAAATAAAATCTTTAAAAAAAATAATTAAAATGTATTGCAGGGCTTAAAACATCTGTAAAATAGAATTTAGGCTCACAATAACACAAAGAATGGGTGGTTTTCGGGGAATTGTAGTACTCTGTTACAAGGTCCTTAAGATCTACTTTTGTGTGGACAGAGGCTATGAGAAGTTAAAAATACAGACTGAAACCCTAGGGCAAATATTTAAAAGTGAAAAGCAGCAACAAAAAATATAAACTGTACTATGTGAGGGAAAATGTGGAAAGGAACAAAGAGGTATAACTAATCAATAGTAGAGATCAAGTGGAATCATAAAATACACTAAATTTAAAAAGAGCCAGGAAAAGAGAGGAAAGGGAACAAATAACAATATAGAAAACAAATGGCAAGATAATAGGCTTACACTTGGCCATAAAAATAATCCCATTAAATGTAAATTATCTAATCCCTCTAATTAAAGGTAGACATTATTACACTTGATTTAAAAAACAAACTATTTTTTTTACCTGCTGTCTTGATGCAATCTTTTTTTTTTTATTGAAGATTTTATTTATTTATTTGACAGACAGAGATCACAAGTAGGCAGAGAGCAGGCAGGGAGAGAGGGGGGAAAGCAGGCTCCCCACCGAGCAGGGGGCCTGATGAGGGCTCGATCCCAGCACCCTGGGATCATGACCTGAGCCCAAGGCAGAGGCTTTAACCCACTGAGCCACCCAGGTGCCCCTTGATGTAATCTTGACCTTGGCTGGAAGCCAGTGAGTTTCCCTTCTGGAGCAGCTGATTGAGTCTGCACTCCAACCATTTCCTTTATCACAGTAACCACCCGCTAGCACCAGCCATAACTGACGGGGCCAGGTACCAGACAGCTAGGGACAGCCTCTATGCCTCTGGAGCCCTTGATATTATTTAAGGGACCCCACCAAACCTAGGTGACCCTATCCCACTTACCATATCCGAACTGCTCGCTCCAGCTCTGGCTTCCTCTTCCCACTGGGGCAGAGCCCTGTATTGCCCTGTCTGGCAGCCTGCTCCCCTTTGGAGCTGTAAATAACAGAACCCTGCCTTTTAGTTATCCAAACATCATTCTGTTGTGATCTCCCATCAAAAGAGTCTTAAAATCTTGTAAAACAACCCATCTATGTGCTATCTATAAGAAACCTACTTAAGCTATAAGAGCAAATGGAGGAATAGCAAAATGATTGGAAAAGATATGGTGTGTGATTATACGATCACAAGAAAGCTAGGGAGAGGCTATATTGAATTGCATTCAGATAAAGTAGTCTTTGGAGGGACGCCTGGGTGCCTTCGGCTCAGGTCATGATCCCAGCGTCCTGGGATCGAGTCCCACATCGGGCTCCTTGCTTGGCAGGGAGCCTGCTTCTCCCTCTGCCTCTGCCTGCCACTGTCTGCCTGTGCTCGCTCCTGCTGTCTCTCTGACAAATAAATAAATAAATAAATAAATCTTAAAAAAAAAAAAAAGTAGTCTTTGGAACAAATAATATTACCAGGTATAAAAAGAGATATTTCACAGTGATAAAGGGAACAATCATAAAGAAGACATAATAATTCCAAGTGTATAGGCACACAGTAACATAGCTTTAAAGTATGTGAAACAAAAACTTTTAGAACTGAAAGGAGAAGTAGGCAAAGCTAAAATTATTGTTGAAGATTTTGATACTCCTTTCTCAATAATGAATAAATTAAATAGACAAAAAGTGAGTTAGCATATAGGCAGTTTTATAACACTCCCTAATTGACCTCTGTCAGAAAAATTTATCCAACAACAGAGTATGCATTTTTTTCAATGAACATAGAACATTTACCAAGGTGTTAACATATTCTGGGCCATAAAACAAGTCTCAATGAATTTAAGAGGATCAAAATTACACAAAGCATATTCTCTCTACAATAGAATTAAAATAATAACAGAAAGATACCCAGAAAAAAACCCAAATTCTTAGAAATCAAGCAGTATACTTAGAAGAAATCACAAGAGAATTTAGGAAATATTTTTAGCAGAATCAGAATGAAAACCTCACATATCAGCATTTGTGGGACCCAGCTACAGCAGAGTTTTAAGGGAAATTTATAGCATTAAATGCTACTTTTAGAAAAAAGGAAACATCTAAAACAGGTGCTTTATGTTTCCACTTTAAGAAGCTAGAAAAAGAAAGGCAAATTAAGTCCAAAATATGAAGAAGAAAAGAAATAAGATGGCAGATCAGTGAAATAGGAAATGGACCAAGAATAGAGGAGATCGCTAGAACTAAAAGTTGGTTCTTTGAAAAAATCAGGAATGAGACACTCAGGAGATGCTGTGGACTGGTAGGTTTCATTAAAGTGGAATTTCTCTGGCTTGGCTGTACATTAAAATCACTTGGGGAACCTTAAAAATTCCTGATGCGGGCTGTACTGAGCAATTTCATCAGCTCTGGAAGTGGAGCCTAGCTCCCCTGATGATTCCCAACATGCTGGAGAGTTGGAGAGGCCCTGTTGAGAGATCAGACCCCCACTCCACCACACCCTTGTCAGTATCCATCTGGGGCTGCTCAGAATCTGCAGAGCAGAATCCTCTCATCTCTCACATGGACTGTACATGGCTGGCTGGAGGTGTACTGAGACAGAAGCAGAACGGGTTGGGCTTTCTCCATTTCGCAGACCTTCACCTAACTTCATGTGGTGTCTCCTCCCTGCTGGAGTTCCCTAGACCACATCCTCTGTGACTCAGTTTCTCTAAGAGTCCAGCTCCTGTTTCCTGCCAGCTCGGGGAGAGACAGCCCTCTGGCGATGCTGGAGTCAGGGAGGGTCTCTGTTGCCTCGCTGGTCCACTACAGGATCTTCCAGTTCTCAGCCCTGCTCTGCACCCCTGCTTTCCGATTCCCAAGGCTTGTGCGGGCTTCTGCTGGGGAAGTTAACCCTCTTCCTGCGGGCTTCCCCCTTGCAGGCTTCCATCCCAGGGACCTTCGGTCTGGTAAGTCTTATAACAGTCCTTTTTCTCTTTCCAGTTCCCCCTAACTTTGTTCTTTGGATATGTCTTAGTTACCTTGATTCCATTTTCTTAAAACTTGGGATTTATGGCTCTTTTCCCCAGGTTTGCTATCGTTTGGGTGGGATTTCAGGAGATAGTGGAGATAAATTCAAGTGCTTAATCTGCCCCATTTAAACAGAAATTTTCCAGAGCCTTCCAGAAACATCTATATATAACTATGATAGTCATTTAAAAAAAAAAAAAAGGTTATTTATTTATTTGACAGACGGAGATCACAAGTAGGCAGAGAGGTAGGCAGAGAGAGAGGAAGGGAAGCAGGCTCCCTGCTGAGCAGAGAGCCCAATGCGGGACTTGATCCCAGGATCCTGGGATCATGACCTGAGCCGAAAGCAGAGGCTTTAACTCACTGAGCCACCCAGGCGCCCTATGATAGTCATTTTTAATTCATTTCCCTTCCCAGGAATGTAGGGTGGGAGTGGCAGAGGCCTCCGGGATGTGGGAGTACTAGCTTGGCATATGATACTGGTTTTTCTGATCAGACTTCCCAAGGTGTAATTCTTCTTAAGCCTTTAAATAGAATGAAATTGGATCACAAAGCTCTAAATCCTGTGCCTTTGGAACTGTTCGCCAAGATGGTTGTATTCTGTTAGTAACAGTTAAATCTTCTTATGAATACTCCTATATTTTGTTCTCCCAGCAAAGCTGTTTATGATAATGATTCTAATGGTTGGGAGTGGGGGGGCAACCATATAAGTTATTGTCTTCTCAGGAGGAAGTCACAATAGGCATGTTCTTTCCTACCTGTCAGAGAGCATGTCCATATTTGGCCACTGTCCGTAGTTCTGGCTTAACTTTTTCACCTTAATTTTTTTTTTTTTTAATTTATTTATTTGTCAGAGAGAGAGCAGGAGCGAGCACAGGCAGACAGAGAGGCAGGCAGAGGCAGAGGGAGAAGCAGGCTCCCTGCTGAGCAAGGAGCCCGATGTGGGACTCGATCCCAGGACGCTGGGATCATGACCTGAGCCGAAGGCAGCTGCTTAACCAACTGAGCCACCCAGGCGTCCCTCACCTTAAATTTTAACCCATGGAAGAAGGTCCTGGTCCCTGTGGCCACGGACCTGTCTTCGGAGCCTCGGGCTGAGCACGCCCACACGAGGGAGGGCACCTTGGTTCTGGCTCTGCCCTTCTCAAAGTTGATGACCCTGGGCAGGGGCTTGTGGTTGTGTAAAATAGAGGGGTGATCCAGACTACTTGTCTGGTCTTTCTAGCTCTACAGTCACTGAATCTATACCAGTGCTTAATAAAGGTAAATATCCCCAGAGGGAGGGATGGAGAGAGAGAATTACTCCAGCATTTCAGTGCTGAGGCTGAGTTGGGGCAGATCCTGGATGCCTCCTCGTAGGTGTCCCAGCCTAGGGCTGGAAAGTATGCCTTTGGACCCTGAGGCCAGCTTCTAATCTCTGGCAATTAAGGCCTGTGGGTGCTTTGAGGTAAATCCTCAAACAAAACAAAACAACTTGATTGTCCTTGGAGGAGGGGACCCTGTGAGGTACTGAGGCAGTAGAGGAAGCAGAGGAAGTAAAGAGGCCCAGCCTCCTGGGTTCAGCTGCTGGTAAGGCACTGGGCATTCACGATGGCATGGGACATGTGCAGGGTGTGATGGGTTGAATTGTGTTTCCAAAAAAGAAATGTTAAGGGCCTAACTTCCAGTATCTCAGAATGTGGCATTATTTGGAAATAGAGTCTTACCAGGTGCAATTAGTGTAGACACCATCATACTGAAGAAGGGTCGGCCCTTAATTCAGAGTGATTGATCTCCTTGGAAGAAGATGGTGAAAACACAAAAGAAAAAAGTCTGTGTGAAGGTGGACTGGAGGTTGGAAACCAGTTGGGGGAGGACAGGGGGATGGGGCAGACATGTAGGTCCGTATAGACCTCCGAGGTGAAAAGCGCCTTTGGCCATCACTGGCTATCTTCTAATTAAAAGGGCATCAAGGAAACATTTAAGCCTGCTAAAGTTTAGAACATCATTAAATGATCATCAGTGTTTAAATCTTCAAGATAGCCCAGGCCGTGAAACAGAAAATTTCATACTCTTCTAGATGAGACCTTGCCGTTGATCTATCTATATCTAAAAGGTTGGAATTTGCTTCTTGAGCCTTGTTGACAGTCTGTCAACAAAATTCTTAGATATGTATCATGTACCATTAGCTGTGGTAGGTGCAGGCAGTACAGAGGTCAATAGGGGACATCAGGTACCCCATGCCTCCCTCAGAGAATTCCCATTCTTATGAGAAACACAGACATTAAACACACTATTTCAAATAATAAATTAAGAGATGACAAGAGTATATGGTGAGTGCTGTGAAGTGTGTAAACCTGGCGATTCACAGACCTGTACCCCTGGGGCTAATAATACGTTATATGTTTATAAAAAAATTAAAAAATTAAAAAAAGAGAGAGATGACAAGAGTGCGGAAAACCAAACAGAGAAGTCTACAGCGTCCTGGTGGCATCTAAAGGAGAGCCGACAGTGGTGTGTTGGTGAATGTTACTCTTGCTTTCCTCACCAAAAAACCCAGATTTGTACCCTTTGAGTAAATATTTCCCCCATGACTGATAACAGTCTATCCCTGCCACCAGAGGCAGAGCTGGGATGAGATGCACAGTAGTGGGCCAGGACGCTGTAATGTCAGGTGTAGATGGCCTCAAAAGCATGGATAATAGTACAAAGTCATAAACTAATAAGGATGTAATGTTTCAAGTGTTTGTTTTTAATAGAATGCCTTTCATTGTGTTTATATAATTGAATTTCTAGTGGCTGTTTAGCATCCATCTTGCAAAACTACACCTTTCCCAAGCTGGAACAAGCCTTGGGCTAAGAGCTGAGGAAGGCAGGTGGTGGGGGGAGGGTGACACTTACCTAAGGGATGAATTGGAATTAGCAGAAAAGGTGAGGGAGAGCCTTCCAGGTAGGGGCAGTGGCATGTAACAAGGTCCTGGGATTAAAGAGAGCCCGGGATACTTGGGAAACTGAGGGCAAAGAATGCAAAGAAAGCAAAGTGAGACTCGGGAAAAAAGCAGGGACCAAGTCCTGCAGAGCCTTGTAGTCCACGAGAGAGCTGGGGCTTTAGCCTCCGTGCGGTGGAAGCCTCCGTGCGGTGGAAAACCGCAGAAGGTGTTAGGAGGGGAGTGACCATCTGGTGTAAATATGTAAAGTATCATTCTGCTCTGTGAATGAATTAAAGGACTCCAAGGTGAACGCAAGGCACCAAAGGTATATGCAACAAAAGAAAAATAAATAAATGAGTCTTCATCGGAATTAAAAACTTTTGTTCATCAAAGGGCATTACCAAGAGAATGAAAAGACAACCCACAGAATGGAGACAATACTCCCAAGTCAGAGTTCTGATCAGGATCTAATATCTAAGATACAAAGAACCCTACTTCAGCAGCAGTAAACCAAACAAGCCAATTAAAATATGGGCAAAGGACATGAATACACATTTCTCCAAGGAAGGAGATGGCCAATAAGCACTTCAAAAGAAGTTCAATGTCATTAGTCATTAGGAAGATAGAAATCAAAACCACAGTGAGATACCACTTCACACTCATTAGGATGACTGTAATGAAAACAAAACAGAAAATAAGTGTGGTGAAGATGTGAAGAAATTGAAACCCTCCAGTTTCTCGTGGGAATGTAAAATTGTCCAGCCACTAAAATGTGGACACTTCCTTGGGAAGTGAAATGTGGATTACCATATCACCTGGCAATTCCATCCATAAGTATCCCAAGGAAATCGAAACAGGTATTGCAACAAAAACATACAGAATGTTCATAGCAACGCCATTCACAATAGCCAAAAGGTAGAAACAAACCAGGTATCTCTCAACTGATGAGTGGATAAACAAAATGTGATCTCTCCACACAATGGATATTATTTGGCCACAAAAGGGAATGGAATACAGATATATAATACAACATTTATAACCTTGAAAACATTATGTGGAGTGAAAGAAGTGAGACACACACACACACACACAAAAGAAGTGAGACACAAAAAGCCACATATGCTATGATTTCATATATATGAAATATCTAGAACTGACAAATTCACAGAGACAGAAAGCAAATTAGGGGTTGCCAGGAAGCAGGAGTAGGGGAGAATGGGAGGTACTGCTCAATGGGCATCGGGTTTGCTTTGGGGATGATGATAATATTCTAGAACAAGATAGCGGTGATGTTGGCACATTGTGAAGATAGTAAATGCCATGAAATCTACATGTTAGAATGGTAAATTTGGTTATGTGTATTTTACCACAATAAGAAAAATGGTGAGTGTGCAGAGCCTGTTGGGCAATCATTGGTTGGTAGAATTGTAGGGACTTGGGAGTGAAGGGAGTGGCTCAAGGGTAACTTCCAAGTGTTTGATGATAGCAACACACTCATGGTGAAGCCATTCATCAAAACAGAAAATTCTAAAGGCAGATACTCAGTTCCCTTTTGCCTGAGGAACATTTCTCCTGAGAATTTCAAAAAGGTGGTCGGCTCCGTGGTCCATCTTCCTCATGCTCATTACCTTTATCTCCAGGTGGCTGTTGCACCTCTAAGCTTCCTGTCATTGTGACAGAAAAGAGGATGTAGAGGAAAGAGTGCAGGAGAACAGGGGGAAAAAGCAGTCCAGAAACTCTTAGCTTGTGTCCCATTGGTTGGATGAGTGTTCCCATGGCTACCCCCAGCTGCAAGGGAATGTAGAAGAGTGGTTTTGGTCGGCATGAGGCCACTCATACACAAGACCTGGATCCTTTTGGGGGGATAAAACTAGAATGGATATTGGGTAGGCAAATATCAGTGTCTGCCATAGGGTGAAATTAACATCATAAAAAATTCCAGCAGAATTTGGACAGGAAGACCGGGAGATAATACTACGTAGAGATCCACTATCCTCTTATCTTGTCACTGAGGGTGAGTGATTTCAATTCCTTGCATCTTTCTTTGTAGTTCATTTTTATGTTTCAAAATTCACTCATTTCGGTAACTTTTCCCCAAGTTTCTTAGACTCCTGTGAGCCAGGATGTGGAGTTACTCTTCCTGTAAAGGAAGAATAGTAGAAATCAGCCTTTCTCAGCTGGGAAGTTCTATAAGGTATGTGTGTTGGTGCTGTGTCCTAGAGAAATGAAGTTAACCACACAGACAAAAGCCATGATCCCAACTTTTGTTTGACACATAGGATTCTGATAGCATGTGGAGCCAGGAAGGTTTTCAGTCACCTATGACTTGGTGAAATACTAATTTTCTTATTTTACCTCAGCCCCGCTTTGGGAATCAGGAAGGTGTGGTTCTCTTCCTGGATCTCCCAACATATCTGGGCAAGTCTCTCTACTTTTCTGGGTTTCTTTCTCCTCATCTGAACATATTTAGAAACAAAAAAATCGGTGTTTGGGGGAAGGGTTTGCGTGGTATTCTACTTCTTCCTTTTCATTGTTTGGCCTTTGCTCAAAGATGAGAACATTTAAGGAATAAAACAAACTTCCAGGCCTTCATGAGTAAGCTTAATCTTAAACAAATTTAGTGTTAAGTTACAAAAAAAGATATGCCATTTTAAAAATGTCAGCTAACACAGAATGCCTGCGTTTTGGCACCTCACTTTTAGCATGTGAACACCCTCAGAAACTTCAGGATTAAAATGTCTGATGCTATTCCAGGCACGCACGCGCAGAGGAGCACTTACCAGAGGCAGATGTTGACTCCTAGGAGTAATTGTACATTTGAGCATTATGTAGGGCAAGTGGTGTTATTTTCCTTGACTTGCCTCAAGAAAGCGGTGTTCATGTTTGCTGTGTGAGTCTAGGAGAAAATATCACCTTTCTCTCCTGTACCTTGGTGCTCTGTTGTCTCATTTATAAAACATACAACCCTTCCTCTAGCTGATTCCACTTGTATGCAGTAATGCCACTCCGCACTACTTTCCTCTTTGCCGTTTTAAGAAAATACAGTAATAGACAATAATAATTGAAATGGCACATTGTAGTATACCGTACTAGAAAGAGCCCTTTGGGAGTCAGGCTGGTGTGGTTCTCTTCCTGGATCTCCCAGGGGACCTGGGCCAGTCCCTCCAGTTTTCTGGGTTTCTTTTTCCTCATTTGTATATAGTAAAAAAAAAAAAAAAAGTGGGGATTAGAGGAAGGCTTTGCATGACTAATCCCCAATGTCCCTTCAAGCTTTAGTTTTCTGTAATTTTTATATGAACCAAGGTTTGGGGTTAATGTAGCAGTAAATTGTGTTTCCAGCTGCAAGTGTGGAAAAATGACTTGCCATGGCTTAATTCTTTAGAATGTTTTTCATATTCAAAGATTTGGAGAGAGACCACTATCTGTCATTGGTTGAATTGTTCAACAAGGTCAGGACAGCATCTTTTTTGTTTTTTTAAGATTTTATATATTTACTTGACAGAGAGAAATCACAAGTAGGAAGAGAGGCAGACAGAGAGAGAGGAGGAAGCAGGCTCCCTGCTGAGCAGAGAGCCATGGGGCTTGATCCCAGGACCCTGGGATCATGCCCTGAGCTGAAGGCAGAGGCTTTAACCCATTGAGCCACCCAGGTACCCCCCTCACTCTCCTTTTTAATCTCTCCCTCCTGTCTCTCCTCCTCACATTCCTCTGGCAACTATTGATCTACTTCCTGTCACTATAAATTAGTTTGCATTGTCTAGAAATTTTTATAAACAGAATCAATAGTATGTATCCTTTCTACCTGACTTTTTAAATTTTTTTTAAGTAGGCTCCACACCCAGCATGGAGCCCAATGCAGGGCTTGAACTCACAACCCTGAAATCAAGATCCAAGCTGAGATCAAGAGTCAGATGCTTAATCAAAATGAGCCACCCAGGTGCCCCTGCCTGTTTTCAGTTTTGAGATTATCCATGTTGTGTTGTGTATCAGTAGTTCACCCCTTTTAATTCCAAAGTGGAATTGCACCTGTGGATATATCATAGGTTGTTTATCCATTCACTTGTTGAAGGGCATTTATATTGTTTCCAGATTTTTTTTTAATTGTTTCCAGATTTTGGCCATTACAAATGAAGTTGCCATGAACATTTGTGTAAAAACCTCTGTATGGACATGCATTTCTTTATCTCTTCATAACTATCTAGGAGTAGAATGGTTCAATCATATAAGTCATTTTTTGTTTTTCTCTTTTTGTTTTTTAAGGAAGGTGCAAAACGGTTTCCAACAGGTTCCACTGCTTTACATTCCTGCCAGCAGGTAAGAAAGTTCCGGTTCTTCTCCATCCTTGACAACACTAAGTATGGTCAATTTTTTTCTCCATTTTACTGTTCTGAGAAGTATATAATGGTATCACATTGTAATTTTAATTTGCATTTCCCTAATGATGTTAGGTATCTCTGTATGTGTTTATTTCCGTACATTTTCTTGGTGAAGTGTCCAAAATGTTGTTCATTTCTTTATTGGGTTGTTTGTTTTCCTCTTATCAGGTTTTGAAAATTATTTATTTATTCTGGAAATTAGTCTTTCATCAGATGAATGATTTACAAATATTTTCTCCCAGTATACAGTTTGTCTATTCATTCTTTTGACTGTATCTTTGAAAAAGCAGTTATTATGATAAAATTGAATTTATAAATGATTTACTTTATGAATTATGCTTTTACTGGTATATCTAAGAAATCTGTGTGCAATCCAAAGTCACAAAGATTACATACATTTTCTTCTGGAAGCTTTAAAAAAAAGTTATAGATAACAACATTTAGGTCTCTTGAGTGAAATTCTGTATGCAGTGTGAGGTATAGATCAGACATCATTTTTTTTTTTTCATTTTGTCTACGGTTATTCAGTTGTTTCAGCATCACTTTTTGAAAAGACTTAACTTCTCTCTTGAATTGCTTTTGTAATTTTGGAAAAATTGTCAGTACATGTCTGAGTTTATTTCTGATCTCTCCATTCTGTTCTATTGATCTATTTGATTATTGTAGCTTTATAATCAGACTCGACATTGGTACTATAAATCCTACAATTTTTTTCAAAGATGGTTGGTTATTTTTTTGTCCTTTGTATTATAATATGAATTCTAGAATCAGTTTGTTAGTTTCTTTTAAAAAGCCTCCTGGAGGGGCGCCTGGGTGGCTCAGTAGGTTGGAGCCGCTGCCTTTGGCTCAGGTCATGATCCCAGGGTCCCGGGATCGAGCCCCGCATCGGGCTCTCTGCTCGGCGGGGAGCCTGCTTCCTCCTCTCTCTCTGCTTGCCTCTTTGCCTACTTGTGATCTCTGTCTATCAAATAAATAAATAAATTCTTAAAAAAAAAAAACCTCCTGGAATTTGGGGTGGGATTCATGGAATCTATAAACTGGGACAGAATGGTGTTGTTACTCTATTGAGGCTTCAGACTCACAAACACATTTTATCTGTCATTTATTTATGTATTTTAGATTTTCTTTCAGTAATATCTTCAGTATACAGACATTATGCATTTTTGTTAGATTTATCCTTAATTATATCATGTTCTATGCTCTTATAATTATTATTGCTTTTAAATTTTAAAATATGTGTTCACTGCTGGTATATAAAAATACAATTGATTTTTATATGTTATGCATGTATCCTGCTACCTTGCCAAACTCACTCATTCTAGTAGCTTTTTTTGTAGATTCCACTGGAATTCCTACGGATTATAGTGTCTGTAAATAGTTTTATTTCTTGCTTTCCAGTCTTGGTGCTTTTTATTTATTTATTTTTTTCTTGCCTAGTTGTTCTGGTGGGACCTCTAGGGCATTGTTGAACAGAAGTATTGAGTCATCCTTGTCTTGTTCTTAGTCTAAGAAGGAAGCATTTTCAGCTTTGATCATTAAAAATGATGTCAACTGTGTACTTTTTTGTCTTTCATCAGCTTAAGGAAAATTCCTTCTATTCCTAGTTTGCTAAGAGTTTATGTCAGAAATGAATGCTGAGCTTTGTTAAATCTTTTTTCTGATTTACTGAGATCATCTTATAGAGTTTTATTATGTTTTGTTTTTAGTTCATATAGTGAATTATTTATAGATCAGTGTTGATAGATATTTTTCAAATGTTAAACCAATCCTTCATTTCTGACTGTAGTTTTCTTGTAATGTCTTTGGTTTTAGTCTAAGGGTAATGATGGCTTTACAGAATGAGTTAGGACACATTTTTCTGGTGTTCAATTTTTGGGCAAGATTTTTTGTAGGATTAGTATTATTTCTTTCTTACATGTTTGGTAGAATTTATAAGTGAAGCCATCTGGACCTGGAATGTTATTTATGGGAATGTGTTTAACTACAAGTTCAATTTCTTTTTTTTTTTTTTTAAGATTTTATTTATTTATTTGACAGAGAGAGACACAGCCAGTGAGAGAGAACAGCAGGGGAGTGGGAGAGGGAGAAGCAGGGCTTCCTGCTAAGCAAGAAGGCTGATGCGGGGCTGGATTCCAGGACCCTGGGATCATGACCTGGGCTGAAGGCAGATGCTTGCTTACCGGCCGAGCCACTCAGGTGCCCCAGTTCAATTTCTTTAATAGATGTAGGACTATTCAGGTTTTCCTTTTTTTAGTAATTTTAGCAATTTGTGTTTTTTGAATAATTTTTCCATTTCACCTAAACTATCAATTTTATTGGCATAAAAGTACTCATTATATCCTATTATTATCTTTTTAATATCTATAGAATCTGTAGTGATATTACTTTCATCATTCCTGACATTGGTAATTTGTGCTAATTTTTTTTCTACTAAGATTTATCAATTACACTCACCTTCCCAGACAACTGGCTTTAAGTTTCATTGATCTTCCTCCACCACCTCCTCCCTTTGTTTTGCCTCTACCTCCTCTTCCTTCTTCCTGTTTCTCCCCTTCCTCCTCCTCCTCTTCTTCTCCTTCTGTTTTCTGTCTTCCATTTTAGTGATTTCTGCCCTGGTGTTTATTATTTCTGTTCTCTGTTTACTCTGGATTTCATGGACTCTTTTTATGTTTTGTTTTTTTAGATTTATTTATTTGACAGAGAGATGAGAGAGAGCAGAAGTAGGCAGAGCAGCAGGCAGAGGGAGAGGGAAACAGGCTCTCCGCTGAGCAGGGAGCCTGGATGCGGGGCTCAATCCCAGGACCCTGGGATCATGACCTGAGCCAAAGGCAGCTGCTTAACCAACTGAGCCACCCAGGAGCCCCTTTTTATGTTTTTTTTTTTTTTAAGATGGAAGCTTAGACCACTGATTTTAAGATCTTTTTTCTTTGCTAAGACAGATGTTTAATCCTGTGATATGCTTTAGTGGTAACCCATAAGATACGATATGGTTTTTTGTTTTTTGTTTTTTGTTTTTTTTCAGTTCAAACTACTTTCTAAATTTCCTCTTGATTTCTTTGGTCACAATTTTTTAGAAAAGTGTTTAGTTTCTAAATATTTTAGGATTTTCCAGAGATCTTTCTATTATTCACTTCTAATTTAATTCCATATGGTCAGGCAACATAGCATAATCCATTTGGGTGGTTCCTTTTCCAGCCTTAGGTAACTTTTTAAATATGTATTTGATGATCAGTAGTTGGTGAAAACTCAAAGAGGACCCTCTGCAGATCTCTGAATTTCTCTGTATAGCTCTTTCTAATCTGGTTCTCCTGTCCTGTAAACTCTAGATGCTGTGGTCTCCTCAAGTGCTAGCCATATTACACCCGCGCAGGGAGTCTTCTGAGTTCTACCTAGATTTCCCCCACCTTCCACAGCCTGCAACCTCTTTCAAGGCAGTATTTTGGGGCAATTATAGAGTTCACATTTATTTTTCAGGCCTCTTATATATCCTGTTTTCATTGCCTGATGTCCCAGCGTCTTGAAATCTCTCACTTCATATGTTTTGTTCTCTTTTATGTTCATTTCAGGTAGAAGAGTAACTCTAATCCCCATTATGCCATCTCAGCCAGAAGCAGAAGTCTTTGGGGGGTGGGGGTGAGGGTGCATCTACCATCTTATCTTTCTCTTGAAGATTTTCCTCACTCGTGGGACCTAATAATGGTCACAAAATCGTCACTATATCAACTGAGCATTATCATTACATTTAACCCAGGACTTAATATCATCCATGCTAGTCCATTTCATTTTCAATGCAAATTATTTTCCCAGAAGTCCCCTAGCAAACTTTCTCTTGTATCTATCTCATTGGTCATAACGAGGTCACCTGCCATTCTTACCTTCAGATGAGTCTGAGAAAGCAGGAAGCAGTGTTGTCAGGATTGGATTCTGCTGAGGAATGATTTCCGCCAGACATACTGCCACCCCAAAACAACTGGAGATGGAAGGGGAAGGGCACATAGGATATTGGGTAGATAATTAACAGGGCCTGCCATTGAGGCAACCATTAGGATCCTCTACAGAAAGTAAGATCAACTGCTCTCTGCCCTGGAGCCTCTTTGCCCTGCCCATGGTCCATAGCCCATAACAATTAATTGCTTTCTGATCTCTCTATAGCTGATGAAGAGTCCCCAAGCCTGAGCACCAGGATAACATTCTGGTACTCTCTGAGGCCTACTTCTCACCTTCAGGGAGGTCTTTGAAACTCTAAAATATCAAACCAGTAGAAATGATCAGTTAAACTGTTAGTTGTTTAAGTCTCTATAATGAGATGTTCTGTTATTTGCTTCTAAATAAGTTATATAGCAAATAGAGACATCTCACCCAAGTGGTATCTACTTGACCAATGTCACAGTTCATCTCAGTGGATTTCTTAAAGCACATCTATGGGTCCCTTGTTTCGTTGATGTGCTGGGCTCAGCTCACAGTGAGATCAGAGAGAAAGATGATCCACTTAGTTTCCAGAGTTCCTTCCAGCAGTCATGCAGGAGTGAGAAGTTTCAGACTGATGGAGCAGTTCACAAGTTTGACTTGCTACAAGGCTGACTTCTAGGCCAAGGAGGCATTTTCTTTGGCGAGAGAGGCATCTTTCTCTATAAATGCTTGGTGGTTCAAGTTTGGGTCACTGACACAGCCTCCTAGACACTTAGGTGTTAACCTCGCAGAGAAAAAATAGCAACTATTGGGGCGCCTGGGTGGCTCAGTGGATTAAGCCTCTGCCTTCCGCTCAGGTCTTGATCCCAGGGTCCTGGGATGGAGCCCCGCATCGGGCTCTCTGCTCAGCAGGGAGCCTGCTTCCCCCTCTCTCTGCCTGCCTTTCTGCCTACTTGTGATCTCTCTGTGTCAAATAAATAAATAAAATCTTAAAAAAAAATAGCAACTATTTTTACACCAACATTTTCAACGGTGCACGGGAGAAGAATGAGGCACAAACAAGTCAGCTGCAAGACAAAGGGAGTAGGGGTCGATAGTAGAAAAGACTGTCACCCTGAACAACTGTTTAGTTTTATATTTATTGGAAAGTAGGTAACAACCAACAAAGAAGCCAGAGTAGGTTACACATTGGCCATGAGTCTCGCAGATACGTAAGAAGAAAAGCAGAATATGTCTGGTCACATAGTACATGATCTACAGTGAGCAAAGCCCAAATGAAAGGATTGTCTGACTAACTGTAGGTGTTTTCCAGGGAAGGGGACATAACGGAAAACTGAAACAGGCAGCGTTCCTCTGTGAGCGGGCTGGGCATTTTTACTTGCTCGGCTTTAAAGACATATATTGTCCTCTTTCCCAGAGGCCTGTTGCCAGTATGTGTTTTTCTTAAGGCTATATTTAAACATGCTTGGTGGCTAGTCTAATTTTTTATGGGTTATATTTTAAGCAGTACGTTGTTCTGAGGGACGGTTACACATTTTAAGTCCTAAGATTGGCATATAAGTGTCAAGATAAAGGGAAAGTAGTGTTATCCTGACCTGCTTCATGATTTAGCTAGATACAGGGACTTATTAAGAAAGTCAAATATTGGGGTGCCTGGGTGGCTCAGTGGGTTAAAGCCTCTGCCTTCGGCTCAGGTCATGATCCCAGGGTCCTGGGATGGAGCCCCACGTCAGGCTCTCTGCTCAGTGGAGAGCCTGCTTCCTCTTCTCTCTCTCTCTCTCTCTCTCTCTGCCTGCCTCTCTGCCTACTTGTGATCTCTCTCTCTCTCTCTGTCAAATAAATAAATAAATAAATAATCTTTTTTAAAAAAAAGTCAAATATTTTCCATTCCCTTGATATACAAACTAATTCTCTACCGGGCTTTATAGGTTTTGTTTCATGAAACAATTAGATGAGTTTCAGAAGAATTTCCTGTTTAGGCCAATGCGACTGAGAAAGATTCTTGGGTCTTCCAGTGTCCTGAGTTTTGAGCGGTTAAGCATGAACTCTGTAACTGACCAGGGTCTGAGGACAGTTTGACTGAGGAAGAAAGACCTAGGAGGGTTCTCTGGCTCAAAAGAGGATCGGAGGAGAAGAGTCTAGCTTAAAAAACACTATACCTGGTGGGAGGAGAAGGATGGGATCAGAGGTGAAATAACAGGCACTCCCTGGAACATTCCTTCTTTTATTAGTAAGGGTGGGATATGTTAGGCTGCAGTAACAAACAGTTCCCAAATGTTTAATACAATAAAGGTTTATTTCTCTCTTATGTAAAACTCCTCTGTGGGTCAAGGCTGCTCTCTTGGCCAGTTATCCTCCACATGGTGACCTAGTTACTCAGGCTGCTTCAACCTTTTGGGCCTTCCATCTCAGCATAAGGCCTTCTCCATGATTTCCCTAGTGTAGCAAGAAAGAGCCTGGAGAGCCACCCATGGGCACTTCACTCTCTCAGCCTGGAAATGATGTACACCGTTACACTGGCCATCACAACTAGTCACATGGCCCTGTCCACCCGCAAGGACTAAGAACTACAGCCCTTCATGTGACTAGAGTAGGAAAAGAGCCAGATATTGGTCAATGCAATAATGTTAAACATACTACACTAATTCATAAAACTTCTTTTAGGGAAGAAGTCTTTGCCAAGTTGTCCCCAGGTTGATAATTTCTTTCCAGAAGGAGTTCATGAACAGCTTCATAGTTAGAAGAGAAATTGAGGGACTTCTTTTAAAACTGTATATACCTAGTAAGCCACAAGTATTAGATTGTTTTTTGTTTTTTAATTAAAGATTTTTATTTACTTGTTGGACAGACAGAGATCACAAGTAGGCAGAGAGACAGGCAGAGAGAGAGGAGGAAACAGGCTCCCTGCTGAGCAGAGAGCCCGATATGGGGCTCAATCCCAGGACCTGGGATCATGACCCGAGCCGAAGGCAGAGGCTTTAACCCACTGAGCCACCCAGATGCCCCTACATAGATTGTTTTTTGTCAGGCAGCTTTGAAGGATGCTGATAGAGGCTGGGAGTGAGGAAAATGTCCCAGTGCCACCTCTCTCCATCTCCCCTGCCTTGTCACAGTGTCTCAGCTTCAAGTGCTCCAAATGTGATGCCATGCACATTTGCTACCAGCCAAAGCCCAAGATGGGCAGGCCACCAATGGGCCTCCAAGGGCAGGGAGGCCTGGGGAACTGGCAGCGATCCCCCTGAGACACTGGCTCCCCACAACATGGTCCCTTAGTCTATGCCAATTATCTTCCTGCAGCCTCTGTCTCCTGCAAACATCAGCAGAGCCACACCTGGCCTCACAGTAATGTGTCTTCTCAGAAAAGGCAACCAGAGAAGCCTGATCAATACATTAGATTATTGCTGTGGCTCTTGGAGCTCATCTCCCCTTAGGAGGGCATCTGTACTCATGTCTGGGAGAGCAGGAGAGTAAAGACTAGTACCTGTCTCAGCCGGAATGTGACTGCTCAGCACTCAACCCAACTGATCACCTGGGACGAGGGCAGACGGGAAGACATGCAGCCAAATGATTCACAGGCCTTCCACACTGGGAGGCTCTTATCAGCCTGGGGATTCAGAAATCATATCCCCGCTGAGGCCAGGGACAGTGAGCGCTTTATCTGAGACAGCCACATTGGCCCTTCAGGTGGCACCCTCCACCATTTTCCCTCCTGCCAAGTCCTGTAACCAGATGCTGGCATTGGGCTTTGTGTCTTCTGAAGGCTCAGTCTGCCTTGCACACAAAACCATATTCTGTGGCTCTAAGGGAATTAAAGAGAAAATAAATGGGTCACTGCTGTTCCCTTTGTGCTAGTCCCCAGATAAGTAGATCTTCCTTCCTCGGTGCTGACTCAGCCAGGATGGCCCTCTCTGGTTATGGTCCCTCCTCTTGATAATTCCTCCTTAGAGATTCCTGTATTAGTACCATCCTCTTAGCTGAGTCTCTGCTCTTCTGAACACTCTTCTACAAATGCATAATAATTAACATGTCTTCTGCCTTTTCATTTAATGAATTAACTATAAAAATAAGTTAATTAATTTTAATACTTCAAATGTATTAATCCATCCACTTACCTATGTTCCCCATGCTATTCAATAAATTTAGAAATATATCTATGTATATTTATACATATGTACATACACATATATATATATTATATATAACATATATATAAGTGTACATATATATTACAAGTCAAGTATTCTGTTGGTGCCATGGGGGATTTTGGGAAAAAAAGGAAGTGAAAAAAAGGAAGTGGCGAAATGGAGCTAGTAAAGGGTATTCAAGGGCTCTTGGGCAGACACCATCAGTGGCCACTCCAGGAGGTGACATTTAAGATGCCCTTGGAGTGATAAGAAAAGCTGGTCATGCCATATAGAAAGGGATAGTGAGCTTTGCAAGTTTAGGTTCTAGGGAGAAGGTCATTGGGCCAGGACCATGGAGGGTAAAGCAAGAGTGGTTTGGGGACATCAGATCCCACAGAATTTTCATCTGGGAGAACCGTTCAGAAGACACTGGTTGTTGTAAACAAGGAGAACATGAATAAATTCTGGCTTTTCTGTTATGGTCCCATCTCTGTCCTATAGTTGCCTTCCATTTATAGTGTGTTACCAGTTTTTCCATTTAAGATAATATAAAGTTATAGAATTTCCCAGCTGAGAAAGGCTGATTTCTACTATTCTTCCTTTACAGGAAGAGTAACTCCACATCCTGGCTCACAGGGGATGTTGGAAAGTCTAAGAAACTTGGGGAAAAGTTACCAAAATGACTGAATTTTGAAACATAAAAATAAACCACAAAGAAGTTATCTTTTTGGGGGGCGCCTGGGTGGCTCAATGGGTTAAGCCTCTGCCTTCAGCTCAGGTCATGATCTCAGGGTCCTGGGATCGAGCCCCACATCGGGCTCTCTGTTAAGCGGGGAGCCTGCTTCCTCCTCTCTCTCTCTCTCTCTCTCTCTCTCTCTCTCTGCCTGCCTCTCTGCCTACTTGTG
>ML110563.1:20356-47811 GCA_003697995.1 Taxidea taxus jeffersonii
TCTGTCAAATAAATAAATAAAATCTTAAAAAAGAAAGATTTTATTTATTTATTTGTCAGAGAAAGAGAGAGCACAAGAAGGGGAAGTGGTAGGCTGAGGGGGAAGCAGGCTTCCTGCTGAGCAGGGAGCCCGATGTGGGACTCAATCCCAGGACCCCAGGATCATGACCTGAGCCAAAAGCAGATGCTTAACCCACTGAGCCACCCAAGTGCCCCAATATAAAGTTTTCTTTTAAAGCAAAGGTATTGGGGCGCCTGGTTGGCTCAGTGGATTAAAGCCTCTGCCTTCAGCTCAGGTCATGATCGCAGAGTCCTGGGATCGAGCCCCTAATCGGGCTCCCTGCTCAGCAGGGAGCCTGCTTCCTCCTCTCTCTCTGCCTGCCTCTCTGCCTACTTGTGATCTCTGTCAAATAAATAAATAAAATCTTAAAAATAGAAAAAATAAAGCAAAGGTATTTAAGAAAACAGAGTGGAACTGATAAGAATACTGAGTAAATAATATAGATGTAGCTAAAACCGTAATGACAATGCCTGAATGACTGAAATTAGGGAAATACTGCCCTTGGGCAGAACAACATGGGACGATCTGTTTGGGTCCCAAACTGTTTCCAGCCAAGGCTCAGTCCTTCGCCAAGGGTTTGAAAAGGCAGCAGCCTACAGAAGGCGGCAGACGTGGCGCTGCCCAGGGTTATGCTGAAAGCCCTGATTGTCTATATATAGGCAGACAGAATATTCCTTATATCATCAGTCACTTGATTGATGGCTGGGAAGCACTGGGGCATCCCAGTATCCCCCACGCACACCATTCAAAGTGCCAGTCACGGCCTCCTTGGGACACACACTCTTGCTGACCTTTTAAGTTGCTCTTGGTAGTTATTTTGAACAGGTTTCCCCAGCACAAAATATTAACAGAGGGGGAGGAGACTCACTGTCATCTCTCTTAAACATTTCTCTTATTAAGGATGAGCTCGCAGGGCACCTGGGTGGCTCAGCGGGTTAAAACCTCTGCCTTCGGCTCAGGTCATGATCTCAGGGTTCCGGGATCAAGCCCCGCATCAGGCTCTCTGCTCGGCAGGGAGCCTGTTCCCTCTCTCTGCCTACTTGTGATCTCTCTATCTCTGAAAAAAAAAAAAATATTAAAATAAAAAAAAAAAAAAAAAAGAATGAGCTCACAATTACAGGACTATAACTAATAATTAAATATCTGCTGAAACACCCCCAAAATGACAAGAATTACATTACAAAAATACCAAAGATTCTTGTTGTTAAGATCTATTTAAAAATCTGTATTTCTGAATATATCTTCATCTCTGAAATACAATTGCAGTCTCAAAATTGTTGTAAAGAAAAAAATCTTGGGGCGCCTGAGTGGCTCAGCCAGTTAAGTTCTGCCTTTGGCTCAGGTCATGATCCCAGGGTCCTGGGATCGAGCACTGCATCGGGCTCCCTGCTCAGCAGGGAACATGCTTCTCCCTCTCCCTCTGCTACTCCTCCTGCTTGTGCTCTCTCTCTCTCAAATGAAGGAATAAAATGTTTAAAATATAATCTTACCAGGAAGCCCAGGGCCCTGATTTTTTATGTGCCTTGAAATTATAAATTTAAGTGACATATAAATCACCATCTTATAGTTAAAATGAGTTGTAAGCATTTATTATTTCTATCATGTTCATGAGAGCTAATAATCCTTTTCTGATCTGACATAACAATCTTGCAGTATTTATGCAGTTAAAGACATGGAAATGTCAATACACATTAGGACCAAGGCAGCAAATTGTTAAGTACACAATCAATCAGAATTGAAAGTTTCTTTTGGCATGGGTCATGGCAAAATTTCTAGTCTTTAGAGTCTTGCAAAATTCCTTTATTTAAATTGTATCTCCAAGGGAAATTGGCTACAAATTATATACCTTCTTACAAGCCTCTGCATCCCACAGGAAAACCAGAACAATGTTCTTGACTGTGAATTGTGCTTTGACTGAAAACAGGAGCAGTTTAAAGAAGGCAGACATGGGGCACCTGGGTGGCTCAGTGGGTTGGGCCTCTGCCTTCTGCTCAGGTCGTGGTCTCAGGGTCCTTGGATCAAGCCCCTCGTCGGGCTTTCTGCTCATCGGGGAGCCTGCTTCCCCACCCCCACCTGCCTGTCTGCCTACTTATGATCTCGCTCTGTCAAATAAATAAATAAAATCTTAGGGATGCCTGGGTGGCTCAGTGGGTTAAAGCCTCTGCTTTCAGCTTGGGTCATGATCCTGGGGTCCTGGGATCGAGCCCCGCATCGGGCTCTCTGCTCTGTGGAGGGCCTGCTTCCTCCTCTCTCTCCCTGCCTGCCTCTCTTGCCTGCTTGTGATCTCTGTCAAATAAATAAAATCGGGGTTTTTTTTAATAAATAAATAAATAAATAAAATCTTAAAAAAAAAGAAGAAGAAGAAGGCAGACATTTATTTCCATGTTGTTCTCGCAGTTTGGCTCCACGAAGTCCTCAGATACTCAGGCTCCTTCCATTTTTTCCCCTATGACTCAATATGGTAGCTAGAGCTCCAGCTATCATCTCTGTATTTGAGGTAGTAGGATGCAAGACAGGCAAAGAAGAATGGGCAAGGGCATATGGTGACTTTTGCTTAAAGAACATTCCCAGAAGCTACCAAGAGTTATTTCAACATGTTTCTAGTGGCCAGGATTTAGTCACATTGTTAGGCTGAGTTGCAAAAGACGAAGAGAAATATTTTTATTCTGGGGGACTAGAGCCCAGTGAAAAAATAAAACTCAATTAATATGAAAGACTATCCATAGTGAGGGGAAAATAGCATTCTCTGCAAACCTTTTAGCCAACTCTATTAAAACTCGTGGGTGTTTGGTAATTGAAAAAGTTAGTTAAAGCAGGTAATAAAGATATTTACATATTAATGATATTTACCTTAATGTTCCTTTTAAGTTCTAACATAACAATGTTCATTCCTCATGTTCTTTGAGTACAAAGAAAAATCAGGCTGCTGATTGCAGTTAGTCTTAGATTCTCTAAGTGGAGATCACCATACTCTCTTTAAGGAGAAACGGGGAGTGAGGCACCTAGAGAGCTTCTTTGGTTGAGCGTCTGGCTCTCGAATTGGTCATGATCTCAGTCTTGAGCTTGAGCCCAGCTTCAGGCTCTGTGCTGCACATGGAGCCTGGTTGGGCTTCTCTCCTTCTCACTCTGCTCCTCCTCCCCCTTGCTAGTGCATGGGCTCTTGCTCTCTTCTAAAAAAGAATAAAAACAAATAATAAGTAATAAATAAAACTATTTTGAAAAAAGAAGAAGAAGCAGGGAACTTCAGAGCTGGTAAATATGTAGAGATTGGGCGAGAGTGGCATCCTATGAAAGAGGATGACAGGTCTGTGCCCTTTCCTGTAACTTTGCCCCATATATCTCCTCTGTCTTTGTTCCTGAGTTATATCCTTTTGTAATAAACCAGTCATCTAATCTTTTTTTTTTAAGATCTTTATTTATTTATTTATTTATTTGACAGAGATCACAAGAAGGCAGAGAGGCAGGCAGAGAGAGAGAGAGGAAGAAGCAGGCTCCCTGCTAAGCAGAGAGCCTGATGCAGGGCTCCATCCCAAGACCTTTAAAAAAGATTAGAGGCTTTAACCCACTGAGTCACCCAGGCACCCCCCCCAAAAAGAAAACTTCTTTTTTAAAGAGATTTATCTGTTTATTTGAGAGAGAGAGAGAGGGAAGGTGAGTGGTGGGGACAGAGGGAGTGGGAGAGAGAATCTTTTTTTTAAAGATTTTTATTTATTTGACAGAGAGAGAGAGAGAGAGGGATCACAAGTAGGCAGAGAGGCAGGCAGAGAGAGAGGGGGAAGCAGGCTCCCTGCTGAGCAAAGAGCCTGATGTGGGGCTCCATCCCAGGACCCTGAGATCATGACCAGAGCTGAAGGCAGAGGCTTACCCACTGAGCCACCCAGGTGCCCCAAATAAATAAAATCTTAAAAAAAAAAAAGAGGGACGCCTGGGTGGCTCAGTTGGTTAAGTGGCTGCCTTCGGCTCAGGTCATGATCCCAACGTCCTGGAAGAGAGAATCTTAAGCAGATTCCATGCTGAGTGTGGAGCTAACACAGGGCTCGATTTCACAACCCTGAGAACACGACCTGAGCCGAAACCAAGAGTTAGACCCTTAACCACCTGTGCCTTCCAGGTGCCCCAGTAATCTAATCTTTTTATGACTGATTCATGTAGCTGGAAAAGACACCACAAACATCTTCAGCACCTCTGGTTGCATAAAAGCTGACGATGACCTCTCAAATATGGCCAAAGAATTTAAGTCCTATTTCGTTCATCTGGCTGAAATCTGTGCTATGAGAATAAAAATAACCGAGACAAGGTGAAGGAGCTGGATGGCATTCCTTCGGTCCTAGACAGCTAGCTGCAGCACGGATGACAGTAACCCCTTGCTGACCCAGGGGATAGTGCAAGCCACCTGAATCCTGAAAGAAGACAGCAGCTAAAACCAAGATTTGACCACAAAGATGGAGCATTAGGGCCTGGCGGATGCTGCCTTCCTTTAAACAGTAGGCTGTGATGTTGAAAAGAGTGGGTGACAATCTTGTTCTGAAGTCTGCTAGGGACACACCTGAGCCATGTGGGAACTCTCCATTCAAATACCTGAATCTTTGGAATCTGTTTATAGATTTTCACCTACTGTCCAATATGAAATTGCAAGTGTTTGAGGATTTATAAGAATGAATTCAGAAATGCATGAAGCTTTTAGATAATACAATTAAGTGGGTATAAACTCAGAACATGAGTATTCTGTTGTTTCTTTGCTTTTAAATGTGACTATCTGGTTTGCCTGTGTCCCCATGGATACAGTGTGCATGTAAGTAATATATTATTCCTACTGTGCAGCAAGTAGTAAATTCTTCTTTTTGGAAAAAAAAAAAAGAGAGAGAGAGAAGTGGGAACTAAAAGATCTTGAACACTCTAAGGACGTAATCCTTCTGATCTTTACAATGCCTCCAATCAGTGGCTGTCATCTGTACCGAATTCTATAGGATCTTTGTAATGATTTGGGTGTGGGTTTTCTGTTTTGTTTTTTGTCTTTCCTAAATATTTCATTTCATTTTCCTAGAAATAACTCCCTTTCACATTAACATTTCCCCCATTTCACATTTTAAGTGATATTTCTACAATGGTAGTTCTAAGAATCAGTCACATTAGGAAATTACATTTCTAATATATATAATATTAGATAACCAATAAATGGATTTAAAAATCCATTACCGGGGTGCCTGGGTGGCTACGTGGGTTAAAGCCTCTGCCTTCAGCTCAGGTCATGATCCCAGGGTCATGGGATGGGGCCCTGAATCGGGCTCTCTGCTCAGCAGGGAGCCTGCTTCCTCCTCTCTCTCTCTCTGCCTGCCTCTCTGCCTACGTGTGATCTGTCTGTCAAATAAATAAATAAAATCTTTAAGGAAAAAAAAACAAAGACAGAAGAGAGACGACAGGAGCTCAGTCTGCCAAGGGATCATTCAGATCATCAGTTCCACATTTGAATACAAGGGCAAGAGGGGAACCTTTGGGGGCGATGGAAATGTTGTACATCTTGATGAAAGTGGTAGTTATACAACCACATCCGTTTGTCAAAATTCATTAAACTGTACACTTTATTTTTTTTTATTTTATTTATTTCTTTAACAGATAGAAATCACAAGTAGGCAGAGAGAGAGAGAGAGAGCAGAGGAAGCAGGCTCCCTGGCTGAGCAGAGAGCCCGATGTGGGGCTCGATCCCAGGACCCTGAGATCATGACCTGAGCTGAAGGAAGAGGCTTTAACCCACTGAGCCACCCAGGTGCCCCGAACTGTACACTTTAAAAAGTGAAACTTTGTCATAAGTATAAATTGTGCCTCAGCTATGAGAAAACACATTAATTAAACATAATTTTTTTAAAAGATTTTTATTTATTTATTTGACAGAGATCACAAGTAGGCAGAGAGGCAGGCAGAGAGAGAGGGGGAAGCAGGCTCCCTGCTGAGCAGAGAGCCTGATGCATGTGGGGCTCCATCCCATGACCTGGGATCATGACCTGAGCCGAAGGCAGAGGCTCTAACCCACTGAGCCACTCAGGCTCCCCTAATTAAACATAATTTAATTGAAGGCTTATAAGATTAAAATACTTGGCAAAGATATAAAGATTTAGGGTGAAGCAAAGAATAATGAAAAGATGACATTTTCTTTTAAACTGTAGGTAGCAACTTCTACATGTTTGTAATGATTCAGCTAAATATCAGAAAGACACATGAATCTAGAAATCTGTGATTATACTTCTTTGTTTTCTTACTGCCTTGTTGATTGTTCTGTCTTGCTCAGAACATTTTCAGCCCCATTAGGACAGGGACCGCGTTTGTTTTTCCACTGAAATATTTTTTGTCATTTGCTATATTTTTCTATCACCTGAAACGCAATCAGAGTTCGATAAACATTAGATTTAACCATATGAAACTTCAACTTTTGTAGATAAATAATAGCCAAATATTACCAATTTCATATGGTTTAGTCTAATCCTTATTGAATGAATGAAATTTCTCCCCATAAGGTATTGATTTTGAAGAAGTCATAGAAACACACTCGCATCAATGTACTTATTTTGCAGTCTACCACCAATATAAAAGCTGCTTTTGAATATTTCTGACCTGTTTCACCCAGAATGTTCATAGACTGGATAAGACCTCCAAGAATTTCTTTCTCGGGGCGCCTGGGTGGCTCAGTGGGTTAAGCCTCTGCCTCGGCTCAGGTCATGATCTCAGGGTCCTGGGATCGAGCCCCACATCGGGCTCTCTGCCAGCAGGGAGCCTGCTTCCTCACCCTCTCTCTCTACCTGCCTGTCTGCCTACTTGTGATCTCTCTCTCTCTCACCCCCCCCCCCCGTTAAATAAAAAAATAAATAAAATCTTTAAAAAAAAAAAAAAGAAGAAGAAGAAAAATTTCTTTCTCATTTATTATTCGTACCAACATCTCATATACCTTGAGTTGTAGACATTTATCTCAGCACAAATTTCTCTGTCTCTAATGCTAATGTAAGTCTATTTTTTGTCACTCTATCATGTCTGAAAATTGGAAAGCCAACCACCATTCCATAATTTACAAATGCACTGCACATGCAAAATGAAATGTAAAAAGTTATTCATTTCGGTGTTGTTTATAATTAAAATTTTGGAAAACTGGCCACCATCTTGTAGTTCCTATTGAATTCATCAGAGAAGTATTTAACTTAGCATATCTCAGAAGCCAGGACTGTAGTAAGAGCTATCAGATGTATGAAAATGAAGAAGACACAGTAACTCCTTTATCGGAGCTCGCAGTCCAGTATTAGTGCTAATATTAGACACAAATTTATCTTCCCAGGAAAAAAGAAAAAGAAGGTGATAAGTTCCATAAATGAGGCATACAGCATTTTGGGGCATCCTTATGAGAAAAGTAATTAGATCCCTAGATCACAGACAATTTGAAATATATATTAAAAGGATATGTGTATGTACATATGCACTTTGGGAGAAAATAGAGAAGAATGCTTTAATAATTTAGGGTGAGGGGCACCTGGGTGGCTCAGTGGGTTAAAGCCTCTGCCTTCGGCTCGGGTCATGATCCCAGGGTCCTGGGATCGAGCCCTGCATCAGGCTCTCTGCTCAGCAGGGAGCCTGCTTCCTCCTCTCTCTCTGCCTGCCTCTCTGCCTACTTGTAATCTCTGTCTGTCAAATAAATAAATAAATATTTAAAAAATAATAATAATTTAGGGTGAAAGTTGGTCTTCCCAAGGACAGCCTGGCAAAATCTCACAGTTTTTTTTTTTATTTTTAATATCTTATTTATTTATTTGACAGAGAGAGACCAGCAAGAGAGGGAACACAAGCAGGGCGAGTGGAAGAGGAAGAAGCAGGCTTCCCACCAAGCAGGGAGCCTGATGCGGGGCTTGATCCCAGAACCCAGGAATCATGACCTGAGCTGAAAAGGCAGATGCTTAACAACTGAGCTACTCAGACGCCCCAAATCCCACAGTTTTAAGCAGAAAAAATTAACATAAAAACTTAAAATTCGGGGTGCCTGGGTGGCTACGTGGGTTAAAGCCTCTGCCTTCAGCTCAGGTTATGATCCCAAGGTCCTGGGATCGAGCCCTGCATCGGGCTCTCTGCTCAGTGGGGAGCCTGCTTCCTCCTCTCTCTCTGACTGCCTCTCTGACTACTTGTGATCTCTCTTTCTGTCAAATAAGTGAATAAAATCTTTAGAAAAAAAAACAAAACTTAAAACTCCTTTACAATGAAAGACATCATAACAAAGTTAAAAGGCAGGTGACAGTTGTTGTCCTGGCAATTTCCTTCCCAGGAATCTGTCACCTGCAAACACACTGCAGAGATACAACATAAAATACACAAAAAGTTATTTATTTCAGTGTAGTATACAATTATAAAATAATTGGAAGCAACCCAGGTGTCCAGCAGAAACCACAGCACATCTACACGATAGAGTATGAGGCAGCTGAGAGACAGAATAAGGAAGATAGGGAGGAGTCAGTAAGGTGTCTACAGTATATATTAAGTGAAAAAACGAATGTTTTCTGTTGTTTGACACATTTTATTAAGAAAATGAAGAGAAAGACTGTATAGACACTTTTGCTTCTGCTTACAAAATGAAGAGCAGGAAAAATGATTTCATGTCAGGGATGGGGAGGAACGCCGTAAGGGGACATAGGTGGAAATAAGACTTCTCTGTGTTTATCTTTCTATATAGTTTTGACTTTTGAATCTTGTAGGGTATCTATTTTTCAAATTTAACTAAATAAAAAAGTTAAATGGCATCCTAGAGAAACTACGTAAGGGACTAATAGCCATCTTATGGACTGAATGTTTGTGTCATGGGATGTTATAGACTGTGTGTTTATGGCCCCCCCACTAAATTTATATGTTGAAATTCTAACCCCCCCCCCCCAAGTGATGGTATTTTGAGGTGGGGTCTTTGGGAGGTAAATTGGATCATGAGGGTGGAGCCCTCATAATAGGATTAGTGCCCCTATAAGAAGAGATATGAGGGGGTGTGTGGGTGGCTCAGTCCATTAAGTGTCTACGTTGGGCTCAGGTCATGATCCCAGAGTCCTGGGATTGAGCCCTGAGGTGGGCTCTCTCCCCTGCTCAGCTTCTCCTCTCCCTCTCCCTTTGCCCCTTGCCCCCAGTCGTGTGCTCTCTCTCTCTCTCTCTCTCTCTCTCAAGTAAATAAATAAAATATTAAAAAGAAAAAAAAAAGACATGAGGGGTCCCTCTCTCTCTTTGTTCTCTTTGCTCTCTACCATGTGATGATACAATGAGAAGACAGCCATCTGCAAACCAGGAAGTTAGACTTCACCAGACATAGGATCTGCTAGCACCTTGATCTTGGACTTCCCAGCCTCCAGAACAGTATGAAATATTTGTTGTTTAAGCCACCCAGTCTTAAAGCAGCTTGAACTAAGACAAGCCATAATAAATAACAAGTTCTCACAAGGGACGCCTGGGTGGCTCAGTTGGTTGAGCAGCTGCCTTCGGCTTAGGTCATGATCCCAGCGTCCTGGGATCGTCCTGGGATCAAGTCCCACATTTGGCTCCTTGCTCAGCAGGGAGCCTGCTTCTCCCTCTGCCTCTGCCTGCCACTCTGTCTGCCTGTGCCCACTCTCTCTGACAAATAAATAAAATAAAAATAAAAAAACTCTCACAAATCAATAAGAAATTTCAATCTAATAGAGAAATGAGCAAAGGAGACTCTTGTGGAAAAAATACACTACTCTGTGTCTCCTCTACTCTCAATTACTCTACTTGACTTCTGATCACTAAATGTGTGCTCAGTGAGGGAAACAGCTGGCTGTTACAACACACTTGTTACAAGTTAACTCAACCCCAGCACTATCTCTCTGATCCACGTGTGTAAAAGCCAGTCCCACAAGACCGCCCCCAGCCTTCAACTTCAGATGGCAATCACAAGTCCAGGTTGTTACCTGAACTTAGGACCAACTGGACATAAATCAGAGGTTCCTATGACCCTTTTCTAGGGCTCATTTATTTTGCTAAAGCAGCTCACAGAACTCAGGAAAACAGTTGACTTACTAGATTACTGGTTTATTACAAAGGATATTAAAGGATACGAATGAACAGTCAGATGAAGAAATACATATTTCTAATTCCAGAGCTTCTGCCCCTCTAGAGCTTGAGGTACACCACCTCCAGACACATTGAAGTGTCTTGTTCAACCAGCCCTCTCTGAGCTCATCGTTTGGGGGTTTTGTGGAGGCTTCACTTATGTAGACATGATTAATGAAATCATTGCCATTAGTGGTTAAATCACTCTCCAGCCCTTCTTCCATCCCCAGAGATCAGGGGGTAGGACTGAAAGTTCCAACCCTCTAGTCATAAAGCCAACCACCCATTATCTTTGGGGGCTTTCCAGAAGTCACCTCATTAACAAAAACACATGTGTGTTTGAAAGGGGCTTGCTATGAATAACAAAAGTCAACTTTCTTATTCTTATCACTTAGGAAATTCCAAGGGTTTTAGGAGCTCTGTGCCAGAAATGGAAACAACAAAATACAGATTTTTTATTAGAAATCACAACATCATAGACAGGAACAGGTAATTCACTGAGGAAAAACAAGCAATAAACATACATAAGGATCTCATTCTCAGCAGTAACCAAAGAAACTCAAATTAAAATGATCTTTTTTCATGCATCTGATTATCTTAAGTGTAAAAGATTGATAGTATCAGTGAAGGGTAGAAGGATGGGGAAACAAACTTTATTTCAGCTAATGGTATGACTATAAACTGGTAAAGACTTATGAAGTATCTTCAAAATTCCAATTCTAGAAATTGATGCCAAATACATGCTTGCAATAAATATCAATATACTACAGTATTTATTTCAGCATAAGTTGTAATAGTAACAAATTGGAAACAGCTTAAATGTCTGTTATGTAATGATACAGCCTTACAATGGAACACCAGGCAATCATAATGAGAATGGCGTGCCTCTGTAAGTACTAGCATGAAAAGATCTTCAACATAGATTATCAAGTGTACAAAGCAAATTACAGTAATTATGATCATATTTTTGTAAACCAAAGGATCCATTATTTTATCACAGTTGCATAAACATGTACATTAGATGACCTCATGGAACAGCTGACATTTCATGCCTTTGAAATGCTTAGAACTGATGGAAACCTTAATAGTCATTTAATTTTGTGGTTTCCAAATACAAGTTTGTATTCTAATTGCATCAGAAGAACAAGGGAAACTTTTTTAAAGTACAGATTCCTGGCCCACATTTTCCAGAGATTCTGATTCAGAGTTTCTGGGTGAGGCTAAGAAACCTAAACTGTTTAAACAATTTTCAGATGACTGATACTCAGCCAGGCATAAAAACCATTTAGTTCAACCTCCTATCCAAAGCAATCATCTCCTCTAGGAGACTTGATGCAGATCCCTTTAGCCATAGACATTCATACACTTCTGAGAACCTTCTAGAAAGAAGATTTCATATTTCATTGATGAGATGTAGTGGGACTCCCTTGCCCCTGAAAGATCTAGGTAAAATTGGTTCAAACACTAATAATTTCCTATCATGTTGAAGTTCAAGGTCTTTTCCAAGATGTTTGCAAATTTCAGAGACAGACAGAGGAGGATGGGGTAAATGGGGCTAGGTCCCTAGATTGTGATGGAGGGTGGAAGCACTGCCTGAGGCTCTGGGCTTAAGTGTTTCCACACATTACCTCAGTCTTACAACACCTCTACCTCTACAAGCACTGTGTTTGGGAGATGGGACACTGGACAACATTCATAAGACAGCCAACCACTGAAAAAACACCTGACTCTCTCTACTTTTCCTCCCCACCTTAGCTCCAGTCAGTAGACTTTACATCCTTTTCCCCAAAAGTTTTCCCCCCAGATATTTGCAAGGCTCAACCCTCACCTCATTCAGTTTTCTGCTTAAATGTCATCTTCTCAGAAAGATCTTCCCTGACCACTCCATCACTCAACTGCTTTCCTTGACTTTGATTTTCTTCATGGCACTTGCTGTGAGCTGACATGCTGTATACTTATTTGTGGGTTAGTCCCTTGTCCATCTCCCCATTAGAATGTGTCCCCCATGAGAGTAGGAACACTGTCCATCTGCTTTATTCACTGCCCTTTCTCCAGTAGCTATGTAACAACATCTAGCCCAGAGGTTTGAGCTCTAGAAAACATGTATGTATGTATGTATGTAGAGATGTTTCAGTTCTCCCAAATCTATTCCATCCTCCCCAGATCTGCCTCTATGCCTCTTCTCCTAGCTTCCCACTTCTTGCTGACTTCCTTCTTTTCCCTCTTCCTCTTCTACTCACACTTCCTCTCAGCAACACAACAAATTCCTCTTCTTTTTTTTTTAAAGATTATTTATTTATTAATTTGACAGACAGAGATCACAAGTAGGCAGAGAGGCAGGCAGAGAGAGAGGAGGAAGCAGGCTCCCCGCTGAGCAGGGAGTTGGATGTGGAGCTCAATCCCAGGACCCCGGGATCACGACTTGAGCTGAAGGCAGAGGCTTTAAGCCACTGAGCCACCTAGGCACCCCAACAAATTCCTCTTCTTGCCTCTCTCTCTCTCTCTCTCTTTTAGATAGACTTTATTTTTTAAAAGCAGTTTTAAGTTCACAGGAAAATGGAGCCAAAGATAGAGATTTCCCCCAAGCCCTGGGCCTGGACATGTATAGTCTCTCCCATTATCAGCATTCCCTTCTCCTTGCCTCTTGATAGGAGTTTCTCTGACCTCTTCTAATCCTTTAAAATCTGACATTTTTGCTTCAGCAATCTCCCCAACATGAATTAGACTAATCGAGACATTTCCCGCATGATAGACAAGCTTTTCCATGAATGAAATTCTGTACTACAGATAAAGAAATAATATTTGGATTCATTTAAAATCCCTCCCTCCATAACTGCCACTCAGTGACCTTAGCTTGCCCCTCAGAGGCAGAAGGGAACATGTCTGCAGTCTCTTTCACAACACCACCTTGGCTGAAGATGCTTCTTCAGGCTAAATTCCATGGTTCCCACACAGTTCCTGGTTCTATATTCTATGGTTCTTTGGAGAAAAGTTCTGGAAACCATCCTCCATAGTCTCCTGATGTCCTTTGCCTGGAATCCATCCAGCTTCCAATGACCTTCTTAGATGGTATCACACATACCTGAACACAATCCAGATAAGCTCAGCTGATCCAAAGAACAATGGCATTATTACTTTCAAAATTGTGCTATAATATTCCTCTAGTTTGTTATCTGATGAGGAGCCACAAATGTGCCTCTCCTTTCCCTGATCTTAGTTCCAGGTGTTTGAGATTTTATCAACATGCATATTTCTGTCACAGGTTAAACAATGGGTCAGATAAAGGTGTAGAGATCATTCTTTTCCCTCAGGTTACCACAGCCCCAGTTCTAACACCAGTTCTCAAGTATGGCCTTCTGGGAAATTTGGGCTTTCTTTTCCATATCCAGCACTATATATTCCTTTAGCCATAAAGGATTCAGAAGAATCCTCTGAAGGATTAAACTATCCAAATGAGACCTTGGCTAAGAACAAACATCAAATGTGCTAGCTATTGTTTTTCATAACTCAATCAGGTAAATATATTATTAACCTTCAAAAATAACCTCTTTTGGACTCTTAATGTCATAAAACAAACTGAGGGGGGTGGGGGGAAGAGGGGTTGGGTGAGGGTGGTGGGGTTACATCATATGTTTAAATAAAGCTTAAATAAAGTAAAAAAAAACAAAAACAAAAAACCTCTTTTGAAGTTGGCCTTCCTTCTCCAAACTTCCGGGCAAATTTGAGATACCGAAATTTAGGAATTAACTTTGTTTAGGATCCACTGTCGACAATTAGTATAGTTCATTTAAATGAACATCTATGGGCTGTTTAGAGCAGCAATGTAGACTTCTGTCTTTCTGAAACATAGTTTCTTTTTTTTTTTTTTAAGATTTTATTTATTTATTTGACAGAGAGATCACAAGTAGACAGAGAGGCAGGCAGAGAGGGAGAGAGAGAGAGAGAGAGAAGCAGGCTCCCTGCTGAGCAGAGAGCCCCATGCGGGACTCGATCCCAGGACCCTGAGATCATGACCTGAGCCAAAGGCAGCAGGTTAACCCACTGAGCCACCCAGGCGCCCCTGGAACATAGTTCTATGGTGGATGCAAACTGGGTTGGCTGCTGGCTGAGCACCTTCCTGGCTTCCCACTCAAGCCTGGCCAGGGCTCACTGATCCAAGAGTGAGAAGGCACTGGTACCCAGACTGGGCCAGTGCAAGAAAGAATTTGAATGGAATACAGAGGCAGGAGGATTTGAGGCACCCAGGAACTCCTCCCGCTGCCCTGCTCCTGCCTTCCCCTGCGATATGCTCTCGTATTCAGAATCCTTCCTGTCCATCTGTTTTTCATTATGTTGGCCAGAATTCAACATTTATCAGTATTAAATTGGAGAGGTGTCTCCAGAGTTATTGTCATAGGAATCTGTCACTAGCCTTGTGCTCCTTGTTATTTCGATCAGAGCCTTAAATCCCCGCTTACTGTGCTGGTGCTTTACGTGGAGCCTGGGTTCTGCATTTCTGATAGGCTCCAGGAAATGTCTCAGCTGCTGGAACATAGACTATACTGCCAGTAGTGGGGAGTTGAATACATACATGTGGTGGTCATTAAATCTACAGGAACTCCAAACTTTAAGGCAAAAGCTAATATAGAATAACCAAATCCAGACATTTATTTGTACCCTACATTGAAGTCAGTATAGAATAGGCAGGACTATGAGGAACAGCCAACACAGATGCCAGACTTTGTGCTTCTATACCTTTGACAGATGGTCCCAGAACCCCATGAGGTGCATATTATTACTATCTCCATTTCAAAGAATAGTCAAGTGAGACCTAGTAGTGCCCAAGTTCACATTGCTTCTGAGAGGTGGAGGCCAAGGGAAGCCTGCGATGTCAGATGCCAGAGCCCTGCTCTGAGTACACAGTGACTTTCTCAGAGGAAGGGCTGCAAGCTTGAGCACACTCAACACAGTGTGAGAAGCCCTTCTGCCTCAGGGAGGAGGCTGGATTAGATAACCTCCAGCCTCCTGAGGTTATGTCCCACTTGAGCAAGAATCAGGACTTTCCAAGCCAAAACTTCTATTTTCTTTTTTTTTTTTTAATTTGACAGAGAGATCACAAGTAGGCAGAGAGAGGGGGGTAGGCAGGCTCCCCACCAAGCAGAGAGCCCGATGCAGGGCTCGATCCCAGGACCCTGAGATCATGATCTGAGCCAAAGGCAAGAGGCTTAACCCACTGAGCCACACAGGTGCCTCTAAAACTTCTGTTTTTCTTTCCTTGTGTGCTATCTCCACTTCTGACACTGAAACTGAGATGATAATGAACACGCACAGAGAAATGTGGGACTTAGAAGATAAAAATGGAGATCTGGGGGTTACCTGCACAGAGGTGCCTCCTCAGGCAAGGCTTCCAGCAACTCTGACCCACTCTTCTTGTGAGGTCATAAGCCACCTCTCACACCTATTAGAGTACTCTGGAGAAACTGATCAATACAATGTGTGTAATTATATAGAGAGAGAAAGAGAAATTGACTCACTTGTTTATGGAAACTGACAAATCTCAACATCTGTGGTTGGCAAGCTGGAGACCCAAGGGTGTAGGTCTAATCCAAGGGCTGGTTCACAGAAGCCCCAGGAAGAATCAGCATTTCTGTTGAGCCTAAGGACAGTATAAAAAGAAAAGATCAGGGGCACCTGGGTGGCTCAGTGGGTTAAGCCTCTGCCTTCGGCTCAGGTCGTGATCTCAGGGTCCTGGGATCGAGCCCCGAATCAGGCTCTCTGCTCAGCATTGAGCCTGCTTCCTCCTCTCTCTGCCTGCCTCTCTGCCTACTTGTGATCTCTGTCTATCAAGTAAATAAAAAAAAATAAAATTAAAAAAAAAAAAAAGAAAAGATCAGACAAAATCAGACAAGGGGCCAAACTATAAGAAACCCTTAACTCTAGGAAACAAAACTGGGAAACTCTAGGAAACTGGGGGTTGCTGGAGGGGAGGGGGTGGGAGGATGAGGTAACTGGGGGATGGGCATGAAGGAGGGCATATGATGTAATGAGCACTGGATATTACATGCAAATGATGAATCACTGACCTCTACCTCTGAAACCAATAATACACTATATGTTAATTAATTAAAATTAAATTTTTTTAAATGTCCCATGTCAAAGGCAAGCAGGCTGGAAGGAATTCCCTCTTATTCAGGGCAAGATCAGCCTTTTGTTCTATTCAAGCCCTTGTGAGTTGGATGGTGCCCATCTACACCAGGGTGGGCACTCTGCTTTACTTATTCTGTGAATTTAAGTGTTAAACTCATCCAAATACACCCTTCCAGAAACACTCAAAATAATATTGACCAAATATCTGGGCACTGGTTGGCAGGCCAAACTGATGCATAAAATTCACCCACGTTCCCAACTTTCTCCCAAAGATCTCCCTGACTGACTCTCTCTCCCATCCCTGGGCGGCCTGGGCTGAAACCATGGATTTCACTTGGGGCCCACCTTTACTTGACACAGGCAAAAGATTGGGCTGCCTCCTACCCCAATCTTGTGAAAATGCAAATCCAAATACACTTTCAATCAGTGAACTCAGACCCCTCAGTCAAGGAGGTTTTTGTTTTCACTTCCTTCTTCTTGATAAGACATTTAGACGACCCCTCTAGCTTTAAGTCCAAACATTTATGATTCCCGGGGAGGGGGTGGGGAGCGGGGAAAGGAAGTATCAGTCTTTTGGAAATCATTAGACCTCTGTGTTCTGATAAGGAGCTTTGAATCTGTGGAAAGGGACTGTGCATGTTCACAGAATCATATACTCAGGGTAACTTAAAAGACAGGTGGAAATAAAAGTGTAAATAAACAGTAAATAGGGGCGCCTGAGTGGCTCTGCTGTTAAGCCTCTGCCTTCAGCTCAGGTCAGGATCCCAGGATCCTGGGATGGAGCCCCACATCAGGCTCCCTGCTCGGCAGGAAGCTTGCTTCTCCCCCCTCAACCACTGCCCCCTCCTACTGCTTGTGTTCCCTCTTTTGCTATCTCCCTCTGTCAAATAAATAAATTCTTTAAAAAATAAAATAAACAGTAAATAAACAATTAAATAACCACCCCTCCACACACACATACACACATAAAACCTTTCACAGGAGTGAGTTTTCTTAGATGGCACTCAAATGGTATCTGAAACCAAAAGGAAAATCTTATGTAGTAAGGCAGAGAAATCATTTTATAGTTAACTTTGTTAACTCTCGTTAACAAAGTTACTGAGGAATAAGAGTAACAAAGAGTAACAAATGAGTCACCATAACTTTATTCTTTTATGAATACAGAAAGCCGGCTATGAGCTTTGTACCCGAAAACTGCATAATCGCTTTTCTCAAGCAGAGAATTTATAGCGTTATTTGGCAGAGAAGGCAAAGCTAGAGAGTACTACCCACAGAATTCTGCGGAGTGCACTGAGCTTACTCGTTATTATGGGCTGATTTGTTTGCAAAGAAGTCCCAATAAACTCTGCGACTACCATCTCCACTCTATGATTCTTCACCTTTGTGGAACTGTCAGTCCCCTGCCAGGCCAAAGGAAGTGAGCATACAAGCAGGGCAGAAAGCTGCTAGGACTGGGTTCTTTCTGTTCCCAAGTCAGCCAACACCGTGACTTCAGTCAAACTCTAGAGATGCTGATACTGTAAATAGCCACCTCCCCGATACTCCATGGATAACAGATACACACAGATGCTTGCTGTAGGGGCACTGCAGGCACCGGGCAGCTTTTCAAGAATGGAGTCCAATGTTGGTGGTTCAGAGAAACCAGGGGCGCCTGGGTGGCTCAGACAGTTAAGTATCTGACTCTCAATTTAGGCTCAGGTCATGATCTCAGGGTCATGAAATCGAGCCCCATGTTGGGCATGGTGCTCAGTGTGGAATCTGTCTGAGATTCTCCCCCTCTGCACCTCCCCCTGCTCAAGCGCACTCTTGCTTAAATAAATAAATAAAATCTAAAAGACCACCAAGTCCTTAGCACAGCCCCCCGCTCCTCCGCCACTGGTCAACTTTCAGACCCAGGATGTGCCACACTCCTTCCCATCACGGGGCTTCATCCTATACTGCTAAAAAATGGGATACTTTCCCTATTCCTCTTTCTTTAGACATGGCCCATGTTCCCCTTATACATTCTTACGGCCTCTCATTCCTCTGTCTGTAGCTCTTGTCCCAGGTGTAATTTGACATGTGTGTATGATCGCTGCATCTGCATTGGTGTCCCGTGTAAACTGCAGGCTTTCTAAGTGCAGGGCTTCACCTGGGTCTCCAGGGTATGGCACACTGTTGGTGTTTCATGACAAGTGTTGGTTGAATGGATGACCAAAAAGTTGAATGACAGAGGGGGAGAAGGTCGTGACCTCAAGGAAATAAGGCAGCGTATGGTCATCGTGAGCCCTGTGGTTTTGTCCTCTGTATATATATTGTCTAAGTCTTTGTTCAGGAGGCTATCACCTAATACCATGGATCAAGGGACTTCGAAACAGCTGAAATATCTTGCCCACTGTTCTGGAGGTTGGAAGCCCAAGATCAGGATGCAGGGCGGTTGGATTCTAATGAGAGACTCTTCTGGGTTATTGGACTGCTGACTTCTTGTTGTGTCCTCACATGTCAGAAGGGGCTAGGGATCTCTCTGTGGTCTAATTTCAATCATGATGACTCCCCCCTCATGACCTAATCACCTCTTAAATGCCCAGCTTCCTAATACCGTCTCCTTGTGAATGAGGATTCCAACATACGATTTTGGGAGGACCACAGTAGACAGTAATGATGGAAGTGGAGAAAAGAGGGGTGGCAGGTTAGAAGCTCAGCCCTCGGGTCAGACCATCCTGGTTTGAGATATAGTTTTCTCAAACAGATGTCTGACTCTTGGTTTTGGCTCAGGTCATGATCTCAGTATCCTGGGAGTGAGGCCCTTGTTGGGTTCCGCTCTTAGTGGGGAGTCTGCATCAGATTCTCTCCCTCTCCCTCTGCCCTTCCACCTCCAACTCTCTCTAAAATAGATAAACAAATCTTTAAAAAGAAAAAAAAAAGAGGAAAGAAGATCTGTTCACATCTCCAAAATCAACTTTCAGGAGAAAAATATGTCATGTCCAGGACATAAGAGATATTGTGACACCCCTACTCCACTCCTTCCACTGCTTGTTTCCTTGGGGGTCTTAGCCTGTGAGGAAGCTGAGACACAGGCCACCTCCCCACTTCTGACTTGCTAAGTGTATCTTGTTCCCCATTAGGAAGCACTCCCAGAGGGATGGTCTGTTCGAGTCAAGTCCAGTGTTGGGTGGTTGACACCATCCCTCGACTCTGATTTAATCTCCATCTGGGCCTGGTAGCCCAAGCTGCTCTAGCTCTGAGGACGTTAGGGGTTCTCATTCACTCCTGGCTGATAAGTGGGCTGCTGAATCTGCTTTTGTCCAGATACCTATGGCTTGGTTTCATTTGGGGTCCCAAATGGTTTGGTTGTTAATTTTGGTTGTTAATCAGGAGTTGTCCTGAATGCAGCCAACAACAGACATAGAGGTCATTCAATCTGGTGAACAGGCAGCATTTCAGCCACCTTATCTATACAAATATAAGCAGAATTAGAAGGATAGCTAAAGACTCTAGAATGAGAAAAATAACCAAAGAGGACTCTTTACTGGGATAAATCCAGAATGCTGACTTGCCCCAAAATATGTCCCCTATTTGGTTCATGCAAAAAGGCTAATACTCTAAGAAAGGAAATTACTTAATCATAACAGCTGACATTTTTTGAGCAGTTCCCATGTGTTGAGCACTGGGTTCAGAGCTTTATACAAATCATCTCATATAACCTTCCCAACAGACTCATGATTCTCATCATTTTACAGATAAGATAAGGAGAAAGAGGCTCAAAGTGCTTAAATATGTGTCAAACAGCCTCGCCTCAAAGTCCATCCTCTTTATTACCACTCTGACAATCTCCCCAGTGGTCCCAGGTGAGGAAGGTGGGTGGGCTAGGCTAAAACATAAAGGTCCTTTGGTGACAAATCAGTTTCCAGGTTGTCCAACGGGCCACAGAAAGCTACTAGAAAGGTCTGGCCAGGACCCTGAACTGGTCTGTTGTGCACCTTAGAACTCTGATAGCATTGGTGTGAAGGCTGAGCTGGAGGTGGGAGTCCAAGACAGGAGGCAAGTGAGGCTGTTGTAGTGACAAGGAGAGGGAAGTGAAGCTTTCAACGGAGCTGAAGGGGTTTAGGATAGACCCTGTCTAATGTTTTGCTGTAATCATTTTATTCTGTGTCTGGCATTTCTGTGATAAACTCAAACCAGAGAACAAATTAGTGTTTTTGCAAAGAATCCATCAAGCCTATGTTAAAATTGTCATATCCTCCCAAATTTTCTGAGAATTCCAGGGTTAGGGGCCTGTATCTCTCTTCTGTCAGCAAATTTTGACATACAAATAGCATGGCAGCTTCTCGTGACTGATGGAGACCCTGCACTTACTTTTCTCTATCTAAAAGAATTCTTCCAATTATATTCTCCTATTTAATTTTGTCTTTAAATAAATAAAGATTTATTGATGAATATGAGAAAGAGAGCAGGGGAGGGGCAGGGAGAAAATCCTCAAGCAGACTCCCTGCTAAGCATGGGGCCTGAACCCAGGCCCCTGAGATCATGACCTGAGCCAAAATCAAGAGGCAAACACTCAACTGACAGAACCGCCCAGGTGCCCCATCTATGAACACACTTGATTTTTACATAGTTTGCAATTATTTTCTATTTCAAATTTTATTCTTATTTTTCATATAAAATATCATAGCATCTTTTATGTTGTTACTCGGGCTTCATAACCAATGGTGTGGCAACTCCGGAGAGATGGGAGCTCACAGCTCACCAGACTGCAAGCACTTCTTCCTAACTCTGTGTTCTTGAAATCAGTCATCATGAGAATATATAAGCCATGAAAACCAGCAAACATTACAAATCAGAGCTGTTTTCCTCAAGGAGCAGGTTGTTAGACATTAACCTGCACATTACTATCCATGACCATCATTTTTAATGGTCACCTCCTCGCCCTTTGAGTAAATATATGACAGCATTTTATGATGTCTGTTATGTGCCAAGTACTAAGTACTTTGCTCACATTAGCTCATCTAATCCTAACAGTGGACTCCATGAGGTTGGTGCTATTATGATCCACATTTTACAGATGAAGAGATAGTCAGGAAGTAGTAACAAATTGCCCAGTGACCCACAGATGATAAGTGGTAGCAAGCACAAGACCTGGGAGTTGAACTCAGGGGGTCCTACTGTGGCATCTTAGCTTCCACCCTCTTCTGCTGCTTTGTGCCTCTACTCCAGCCCACAACTGGGTAGCCGCCCTCTGAGGCCAGAGCCATTGCTCCCTGCATCATTCAGTGAGCAGACAAGACTGTGACCCCAGCATCCACCATCTTCTCCCTGCAGCCCAAGTGCATGTCCTGGGGAACCGAGCCCCACCGTACTTTAGATTACCTTTTGGAACATGGCTCTGCTCTCCAACAGAGAAAATGCATAGCCTGCTTTGCTAGCTGCTTACTAGCAGGCATCACCTTCCTGGGTCACTTTCTAAGTTCAGGTGGGTTTGGGGAGCATGGGGGCACACCCCAAGCTCCAAGAAACATTATGACCTCAGGGGCCAGGTGAACTTTTGTATTTTATCAGGAGCAAGGACTCCGTGGATGACTTTTTTCTCCTTCCCTGTTATTTACTGTGTTTTAAGTTTCCACTGGGTACTGGGGAGTACCGGGCAGCATTCTATTTCTGGTGTAGCTACTAAGTTGCCCAGTGATAATGGGCCAAGTCATCTGACCTTGGCAATGATCCTTTTATGGAATAAGGACATCATGAGACCTGAGTATTTTCAGGACACCGAGAAGCTCTTGCAGGTAAGGTGCTGGATATGCTCTTTTGCTGCCAGCACTCGTCTCCCTGGCCCCAGCATTCTCCTCCATGGGGCTGGGAGCCCCAGGGTGCCCAGTTCCATCTTCTTATATTCATGTGCTAAGTGGGAGATGCAGCAGTGGGGTGGCTACTTAGATGTTCCTAAAGCTTTTCAGCCCAGCTTTGGATAAGGGGCTCTCATGAAGCCAGGAGTAGACCATTTCACCATGAAGCAAGAGAGAAGGAATATTATCTTAGAAGAAGGGGTTTGATGATCATACAACTAAAATCATCATTAAAACAGAAAAAGTTTATATTCCCTACATGCAAAGCCTTGCAACACCATAGGAATTCAATCAGTATTTATTGAGTATGTTACCGTGACTCCAAGACCAAGTAGGTCTTGTAAGCATCTAGGCTCTGTCCAGTTCGGGATTTTCTCTGATCTTCCAAATTGCCATTAAGTACCAACTAGGAATCCAACCAGAATTAGAAAACAATCAGCAGTAAATCTCTGGCCCTTTTCTGACGGTGCTTTTGAGGAAGGTCAGAATGCATAAATTCATGAGAGAGAGAGAAATGGAAAAAAATACAATCTGGAAGGATTTAGAGAAATCGTCCACGATTCCCTCACAGGATTCCCTGGCCTCTCTATATGCAGATTCTCTTCAGTGCCTTTGATCCAAGGGCAAGAAAGAACTAGCTGCTTCTGCAACTCCAGATTAGTCCCTGGAATTGGAGGACTGAGACCCACATCCCCACCCAGGGAGAAGTTGGGAAGAAACGGGGTTTATGAAGCAAGAGGCAGCTCTGCTAACCTTCCTTGTGGAAACCATCAACCAAAAAAAGCTTTGTATTTGCCAGTTCTTTTTCAGTGAATGACTTAAAGACCGAACCTGAGCTTCCCTGCAGGGCAGTGATGGATCTCACACCTGTTCATGTGACCTCTGCCATCTTGTTCTCCTCACTTGGACCCAGGCTCTGTCCTCACAACATGTCCAGCACGTGATCCTCCCAGGCTATGGATGGCTGACACATTGCTAGCTCTCACTAGAGGGCTCCAAGCAGAGTCCCGGGTCATCAATTAGTAGTAACTGGAAAGACCGATATTTGACTACAGCTAATGGCTTGAGGTCTTCGGGATCAGTGACTAACTCATGTTCACCCTGCCCTCTGCCCTCTAGCAGGCTTGTTTTTGTGTTTGATGGCAGTAATTCTACAAGCCATTCAGACAGCACATGTTCCATTGCCCTGTGCATTTTAATAGCACACTGGGTTTTCTTCCAAACCACTGGCAGTCTTCTTCCTCCACAGCATTGTAAATCTTGCTATGATTTAATTTAGCTGAGAACCACTGGCTCCAGGCTTGGCCAGTGAGGTGACCCATCTAACCCCTTAAACCTAAGGGAGTTTTTAGTCAAGGCTGCAAGGCATAGACAAATCAGAAGAAGCATCATCTTTCAACTGCTCCTAAAGCAGGCAGGGAAGCACCAGAAGCATTTTTTTTTTTTTTTTTTTACCAGAAGCATTTTAAAGGAGTGCCATTCTTTTATGAGGAGGGCATGTGACGAACCTCTAATGTATGAATGGTGTTTCCAGAGGTCAACAGGTCAATGCATCTCCATTAGCTGGACAGTCTAAGCTTGGCATCAGAGCATAAGGTTCTCATTGGATGTGATTATTTCCTCCTTCCTTATTCCCCTTTGGGCCGGAGAGTATTATGATCTGGAGATGGAATCCTCTCTCCACTTGCTCTCTGTTCTGTATGGTTTCAGTCTACTACTGTGCCCCTTATACATTTTTTACCTCAATTCCAGAGTAGGAAGTGTATTATTCATGACAACTCCGGTGCGTGTGCATGCACATGTGCACACACACACACACACACACACACACACACACAAAAGAAATAAAAATATTTAAATTGCATCTTGATACTTCCAATTTGATTCTATTTCTCCTCCTTTTTTTCTATTTAATTTTGGGCAAGGCCACTAAGTTAATTTTGTGACTTAAAATGAGTCACCACTCATGTTTTGAAAAACACTAGTCAAGCACACATTGGGGCTATGTGGTCTACACCCCACTTGTTCTCTATGATGTTGTCACTTACTTTTTTTTATAAATTTTTACATTTGTTAATTACTTGAAAATATTCTACCTTGTCAATTATTTATGTATACCTTTAAAAATTCCTCAGAAGCTCCTCCAAAACATCTCAATATTTGATTTTATCTCTGTCACTTCATTTCCTTTCTCTCCACAGATGCCATTACTATAGAGGAGACACTCTCCTCTATGATACACAGCCAAATGCTAACAGATTCTTTGTGGATGGTGAAATGATAAGTTATTTTTTAAAACTGTATTTTCGGGCTTACGTGGGTGGCTCAGTCAGTTGAGCAACTCCCTTGGGCTCAGGTCCTGATCCCAGGGTCCTAGGAACAAGTCACATGGAGCTGCCTGCTCAGTGCAGAGTCTGCTTCTCCCTCAGCCCTTCCCCCTACTCATACTCTATGTCTCTCTCTCTGAAATAAATAAAATCTTCAAAAAAAAAAATAAAAGCTACCCATTTTTTTAAAAAGTCTATATTTTCTAATACCTACATATTATCTATATAAAAATAGTGCAAGTACTTAACATGATCACTGCTATATTTAATTAAGAGGTTAGTTGCTAGGGGTGACTGGTGGCTTAGCTGATTGAGCATCTGACTCTTGTTTTCAACCTAGGTCATGATCTCAGGGTCATGAGATCGAGCCCTGTATCTAGGTCTATACTCAGTGCAGTTTGCTTGGGATTTTTCTCTCCCTCTGCCCCTCCCCCTGTTTGCACTCTCTTTCTCAAATAAATAAATCTTTTAAAAAAGAGAAAGAGAGAGAGAGTAGCTGCTAGAGCTTTCAAAAATGCTGGTGAATACTTCTCAGAGTCTCATTAATTTTTTACTTTTTTTTTTTTTTTAAAGGTTTTATTTATTTATTTTTCAGAGAGAGCGAGCACAGGCAGACAGAGTGGCAGGCAGAGGCAGAGAGAGAAGCAGGCTCCTTGCCGAGCAAGGAGCCCGATGCGGGACTCAATCCCAGGACGCTGGGATCATGACCTGAGCCGAAGGCAGCCGCTTAACCAACTGAGCCACCCAGGCGTCCCAATTTTTTACTTTTTTAATGTCCTTCAAAAAGCAGTTTACAAATAGAACCCAATTAACAGCCTTTGAAAGATATTATCATTTTATATATTTCCTTTACCATCCTTTTTACCATTCTTCTACTCTCTTTGATTCTCTTAAATCCTTTGATTCTGTTAAAATGTTTATGTAAGTATATTTTTTATTTGTTTGCTCGTGTTCGTCCTTGAGAATCAGTTCTTCAGTTGGCTGACAAGTAGTAGGAAACTAGTGCTCTTAAGTCTTATATTTAGGTAATAGATCATTTCTTTATTCCCTGGGGATTCATAATTCGACAATGTTGTCAAGCCTCAAAAATATTAAATTATGTTTGTGTTTATTGTTTGTCAGATCTAGCCTCATTTGCTGATTATTAGTTTCACATTAGCTGTAATGTTTTTTTAATTGAGTACAACCTATGCGGACTTTGTGTTCCACCTAACTGTTGCTCATTTCCATTTTTAGAGAACAATTGGTTATTATATATATGTACATACATATATACATATATATATTTCCTTACTGTTTGAGAAAGTTACATTTGTTCAGACCCTCTGTCAAAATAAAGGCATGAACTACAACCCCTGAAGAATTATCAGATTAAGTTAAATTGCCAGCCTGCAAACATACCCAGTTTAGATCATTTCTGGCCCTGCCGTGGGAGCAAACACACAGACCAAGGAAAGAAAGGAATAGGTGGTACCAGCTGGGTCACCTTGCAGAACTGGTGTGTCATGTATGCCTTGGGTCACTCCCTTTCAACATTGAGCACATTCATCTTGCCTTTTCAACCCTTTGAGGCTCTCTGTACTCAAGGCCTAGTCACAAAGGCAGTTCACTGAGCCTTCGGAGAACCAGCCTATGAAAATCATCATATCCCCCCATCTTTGACTACCTCGGAATTTACCAATTGGGATATTAAGCTAAATAATAAGTTAAATAATATTAAATGTTAAACTAAATAATAAACTAAGTTTAGTTTATTCATCTCAAGTTGGGGGCACCCTGTGTGGCTCAGTCAGTTAAACATCTGTCTTCAGCTCAGGTCATGATCCCAGGGTCCTGAGTTCAAGCCCTACACTGGGATCCCTACTCAGTCTGCCCCTCCCCCTGCTCCTGCTCGCTCGCTCTCTCTCTCTCTCTCCCCCAACAAATAAATAAAATAATTTTTTTAAAAATAAGCTTAGTTTAAACTAAATGTGGTAATGGAAGCAGAACATGAATGAAGATTCTCAAGTAGAATTTTAAAATAGGCAGAATTCTCCACTTCCTTAGACCCTCTCTGTCTTTGGCACCACTCCCCTCTGTGGCTAAGCACACAGCATGCTGTGCCCTATGCCTCATCTCTCTCTTTTTCCCTCCTCTAGTTCTCAAGCTTTCAGTGCTACTTCTGTCTTTCAAATATGCTTATCTGTCCAATTTCCATTCTCTCAGTATTCACGTTATGCAAAGCAGATCTTGGGTTGACCACACACTTATGAGCTCTCAGTGTGCTGTTGGCAGCTGTAAAAGATTGTAGGAGTACACCATGCTTGGGTCTCACAGAGCTATCCTCCCTACATACAACATACCAACGCTCTTCGGTCCTCCTCACAACTAAACCATGATGTGAGAGAAGGCCTGACAATCAAATCTGGGTTTTATTAGGGAAAGGTTTTACAATATGGGAGATATGCCTGTTTGCATGCTGGTGAAAATTATTCAATAGAGAAGAAGAAAACTAATAATTAGGAGAAAGGAGAAGTTTTGGTGTGATGTCATAAGAGAGAAGAGAAGGCAGCAAGTGTATTTGTGCGAAGGTTCAAAATGTAGAAATGTTCAAGAGGTGGAGTGATTTGGAGGATTTAAGAAACAGACAAAGGGGCACCTGGCTCAGTGGGTTAAAGCCTCTGCCTTCAGCTCAGGTCATGATCCCAGGGTCCTGGGATTGAGCCCCACTTTGGGCTCTCTGCTCAGTGGAGAGCCTGCTTTCTCCTCTCTCTCTCTCTCTCTCTCTCTCTGCCTCTCGGCCTATTTGTGATCTCTGTCAAATACATAAATTTAGAAGAAAAAGAAAAGAAACAGGCAGAAAGGAAGCCTTCAGAATTTGCCAGTCACTGTCATTGCTCTCCTGATTATTTGGGGCCTATATGCTAGCCAAAGTTCTGACCACAAACTACAAGACCATATATTTTTTTTTCATATGCTGACTCTTTTTTTTTTTAACATTTTATTTATTTTTTTTTTCTTTAAGCTTTTTTATTTAAACATATAATGTAATCCCACTCCCCTCTCCCAA
>ML110564.1:9837-56433 GCA_003697995.1 Taxidea taxus jeffersonii
GGACCTGGAGGGGACTAGCTGTTTCTAGGAAAAGGTCATGTTTTACTATCTGGTCAAACCTTGGTTCTGAGACCCTTCAGATGTATAGTGTGGGCCATATGCTTGGGAGGTGATTGCCAGCATGCATCCTTGGGGGTGGAGGTAGAGATAAAGGAAATTTCCAAAAGAGTTTTTATATTTTAAAATAGACTTACAGGATCTGGGGGTCGGTCTAAGATTGGTTTTGTCCTCAGCAAAGTTTTAACATGGAGGCAGCTGAGTTCCTGGAAGAATGGCTCTCTGCCTGTTTCAAGAACTTGTCAAGGGGCTGTAGGCAGTAAGGAAATTTAAAATTTTTTTCTTCTACCTTTGTTTCCCACATTATTTAGAACCTTTGTTTACTGTGTATGTGGTGTCAGTGAGTGTGTCTAAGTATAACTTAGAGGTGATGAGGGAACAGAAGGCTGGCTGAGGACAAAGCAAAAGCTGACACTCAGCAGCCTTCCCCCACCCCCACTTCTGGGTGGGACAATTGTGTCATTCTTTAGGAATCTCCCAACTATCTTAATGTTAATTAAGATTAATGTTAATTTCTTTGCTAAGAAGGGGAAAAAAAATGACCTTGACACTGGCAAGGCCTCTGGTGTCCAGTATCCTGTAGGTCTTCTTTAGCATATGAAAATTCTATTGAAACTTCCCTTTTCCTTAACCTCCCCCAACCCCATCATACAAAACCTGACAGCCCTCACAACCCTGGGGGTAGCAGCTCTTTCTGCCCAGGGTCCTGTCCTCATTTAGTAAACCAGAATTTTGCACCAAAGATGTTTCAAGAATTCTTTCTTGGTCATCCACTCCAGACCTCACCCTACCAAACCTCACTTATATTCTAAACTTCATCAGAGGGACATTGCACCTTCTCACACTTGGCATGGATTCTGAGTTGAGAACCTCTCTACTTTTTTTTAACCTTTTTTTTTTTTTTTTTTTTTTTTTACCTTGCACTGACATCCCTATGGAAAAGGTGAGGCAGATAGAGACTCCTGGGCTCCAGCCCCTTTCCATGACCCTGGCTCCCCTTTGCTCCTGGTGAGACCCAAGAAAAGGCCAAATAGCCATCCCATTTGGTTAAGATAAGATCAAGTCATTGCTCCTGCTGAGACAGAAGAAAAAGATCAGATGCCAGTCCTGTTTGATTAAGAAGAGAAAAAGAAACAAGTCCCCATGGGGCGATTTAGCACTCTTCTGAGACACCTCCCTATAGATTCTACTTCCACATTAAGGGGCCGTTTGGCCTTGAGAGACCCCAAAATGCCCCATTACCATTCCTATCACCCATAACCATAAAAACTCACTCTTTTTTAAATTTTTTTTTTTTATTTAAGCTTTTTAAATTTAAACATATAATGTAACCCCCACCACCCTCTCCCAACCCCTCTCCCCCACACCCCCCTCGGTTTGTTTTATGCCTGGGTGGCTCAGTTGGTTAAGCAGCTGCCTTCGGCTCAGGTCATGATCCCAGCGTCCTGGGATCGAGTCCCACATTGGGCTCCTTGCTTGGCAGGGAGCCTGCTTCTCCCTCTGCCTCTACCTGCCTCTCTGTCTGCCTGTGCTCGCTCTCTCTCTAGCAAATAAATAAATAAAATCTTAAAAAAAAAAAAAAAAGAGTCTCTTTTGGTTTGTCTCCCTCCCGATCCCATCTTGTTTCATTTTTTCTTTTCCTACCACCTTAACCCCCACCCACGTTGCATCTCCACTTCCTCATATCAGGGAGATCATGTGATAGTTGTCTTTCTCCAGTTGACTTATTTCGCTAAGCATAATACGCTCTAGTTCCATCCATGTCGTCGCAAATGGTAAGATTTCATTTCTTTTGATACAAATCAAAACCACAATGAGATACCACCTCACACCAGTCAGAATGGCTAAAATGAACAAGTCAGGAAATGACAGGTGTTGGCGAGGATGTGGAGAAAGGGGAACCCTCCTACACTGTTGGTGGGAATGCAAGCTGGTGCAACCACTCTGGAAAAAAAACTCACTCTTAACCCTGTTGGGTGCTCAGCCTTTGGGGAATGATCCCGCTGGGCCTGCCGGTGATAATAAAGCTAAGTTTTCCCTGCTTTCCCCTATGCCGCTTGAGTTTCCTCGGTCCTTCAGATTTTCCTCAAAAAAGGAGCAGAATAAAGTTCTAGAAAATCTTACCAATAGAGAAGGTAGCAACTTAAGTCTGTGTAATCACCCAAACCTTTGTTTACTGTGCTTTGCCTGAAAACCTCCCATAACTAGCATATCCCTCAACTGCCCCCCCACAACATCTTTCTTTTGTCTTTAACTGAAGAAGACGGTGTTTAAGGTGATGGCTTGGACCCTTTTGGGAAGTTACCCAGTTTTCCTGGATCTCTCCCATTCATGAGCAAGTAGAAGGCAAGCTGAGCACAAAGCAGGAGCTGACACCCTGCAACTCCTCCCCCACTCCCCAAATCCTGGGTGGGACAAGTGTGACATTCCTTCAAGGAAGCTTCCAGCTATCTCATCACTAGAACTAGTGATTCAACAATTTTGTACATTACTCAGTGCTCATTATGATAAAGCTACTCTTAATCCCCATCACCTAGTTGTCCAATCCCGAGCCCCCCCCCCACCTCCCCTCTGGTAACCCTCTGTTTGTTCTCTATAGTTAAGAGTTCATTTTACCATTTGTCTCTCCTTTTTCCCCTTTGTTCATTTATTTTCATTTTAATTCTACAAATGAGTGAAATCATATGATATTTGTCTTTTTCTGACTGTCTTATTTCATTTAGCATTATACTCTTTAGACCTATCTCCACTGTTGCAAATGACAAGATTTCATTCTTCTTTATGGCTGAGTAACATTCCATTGTGTATGTATACACCACATCTTTATCTTCATCTGTTGATGAACACTTGGGTTGCTTCTATAATTTGGCTATTGTAGATAATGCTGTAATAAACAGGGGATCATATATCCTTTTGAATTAGTGCTTTCATATTCTTTGAGTAAATACCCAGGAGTGTGATTACTAGGTCATAGACTTGTTCTATTTTTAACTTTTGGAGGAATCTCCATACTGTAGTAATGTTTCACCTTTTCTTTTTTTAATGATTTTCTATTCTTAGGTCTGGGTGATGATATCTAGCTCAATTTCCTCATTAGGAACTGTCCTTTTGTTCATAAATTCCTAAATAACAAAATCTTCATTATTTTAGGAGGGACCAGTGGAGACACGGTGACCCAGACAGAAGGTTCTCTTACCCTTCCTGAGGGGACACCATTGACCCTGAACTGCACCTATCAAAGCATCTGTTCCATTTTTGTTTTCTGGTACGTCCAGTACAAAAACAAAGAGCCCGAGCTCCTCCTGAAGAGCTCATCAGAAAACCAGAGGGTAGAGCATCACGGTTTTCAGGCCGATCTTAAGAGTGACAAGTCCTTCCACCTGGAGAAACGCTCTGTGCAAATGTCAGACTCAGCCCTGTACTACTGCGTGCTGGGAGGCACAATGAGAGCAGCAGCAGGGGACACTGAGCACAAATCAGGGGGGCACAGGAGGGGCCTGGATGAGGGCGGAATGATGATTTCTCTGGAGTCAGTGTCCTGGACTGGACACTGCTAGAGGGGAAGGAGCGAATTCCAGCTTGGATGCCTTCACACTCAGGCACCCTGGCATTTCTTTGAGCTAGGAATGGAAAGAGCTAGGAATTAAAAGTTGACTTCTAATATCCAAAACAGTTCCTGTTTTCAGTCAGGATGTCATTTCTTCATGCCAGATTAAAAAATATCCCACAGTAACCATTTATTGAAGTTCTGTGAGGCTCTGCTGCCTAGTAAGCGTGTGGATTTCCTAAGACTGGAACACTGCAAGGATCTCATCGTTTTTAGGGAAAATAGACTTGTAGACTAAATGAGATAGCAGGAATCTTGTCCCACTGATTTGGTTTCTTTTCTCCAGGTCCAACTTTATGGATAATTGTCTTACAACATTGTATAAGTGCTGGGTGTAGAGTGTGTTGATTTGATACACATACACATTGCAAAATGTTCACCACTATAGGATTAGCTAACATCTCCTTCCATTCACATAATTATCATTATTATTTTTTGTGGTGAGAACATTCAAGATCTCTCTCTTAACAGTTTTCAAGTATATGATACTTTATTGTTAACTGTAACCACAATATTATATATTAGACACCCAAAGTGTCTCCATTTTTTAAACTAGAGGTTTGTAGCCATGGCCAACATTTCCCTAGTCCCCACCCTGGTGCCTGACAACCACCATTCTACTCTGTTTCTATGAGTTTCACTTCTTTTGATCTCATATACAGGTGATGTTAAACATTATTTGTCTTTCTCTGTCTGATTATACAGTAAGGAAGCCTGATCTCTTCGGAGTACTGTTACATCTCAACTACAGGTCCTCCTCCCAGGAAAGATCCTACAGTGTCAATGTGTATAAAAACACAGATGAGGGTGAAGTGTCTTTCTTGTGGTTGGTGAGTCAAACTAACATAATAGTTCTGTGTTTCTCAGGCCCAGGAAACAGAGAAATAAGTCCCTTACCAAAAACTGGGCACACATTTTGGATTCCAGCACTGAGACCCTAATTGGCTTAAGGATACTCAGAGAAGACCCTGCGAGCTGCAGAGGTGACCTTTATGACTTCAGCTGGGTGTTATGATTTATATAGAAAGAGGTGGGAATACCTAGGCGACATTCTTTACAATGCTGTGGATATCAATTATAGGGGTTTCATGTGGCTTTTAACATGATTTCAAAGACTTGCTAAGCTAATGATCCAAAGACTCAATGTTAGACTGAACTGTGTCCCCACAACCCCTACTCCTCAATCCACAAATTGAAACTCTAACCCCTAATGAGACTATATTTGCCTTTAAGGGGGTCATTAAGGTTAAATGAGGTAAATTTTTTATCAGATCCAGTGATTATGGTATTTTTAATATTTGGTAGGTTTTAAAGTTTGGTAAATAAAATACTCCTTAAAATTTGGATTCTTTTACAACAATACCAAACCTAGGCTCAGAGGTACAGAGAAAGATTGGTAGGTGCAGGAGTGGGGGGGTGGGGGTAGCAAAATGGACAAAGAGGGTCAAGAAGTACAAACTTCCAGTTATAAAATAAGTAAGTCTTGGGGATATAATGTGCAGCATGGGAATATGTCAGTAACATTGTATTAAATTTGTAAGGTGGCAGATGGTAGCTACACTTATTGTGGTGATCACTTCCTAATGTGTATAAATATTGAATCATTAGGTAATTCTTTCAGTTATATTATTACTTTCAGTTATATCTCAATAAATGTACAAAATCATTATTTTTATAGACCAAAAGTGGTTTAATAGAGGCAATTTTATTTGTCTCAATCTAATACATAGATTACATTAAAATTTGGAGATTCTTTTAATCTCATATATCAGTATAATAATTAACCACAATTTTGTCTAGTTCATGGCCAAGGAAATACGCAGCTTTTTAATCCCCCTGGAGGAAGCAGAGGAGAGTTGGTGACCCAGATGGGAAGCCAAGTGACCCTCTCAGAAAGGGCTTTCCTTACTGTAAATCACTCCTATGATCCCACAAAAGTGCTCCCCCCTCTTGTAGTGTATTTGATATCTTGGTGAAATTTCGTAACTGTCTTGAGAACCACAAAAGAGAATGAATTGGAAGCAAGAAAGGCTTTGAAGCCACAAATGAAAAAAAAAAAAAAAAACCTTTCACAAGAAGAAACTTTCAGTCCCTATGCCAGACATGGCTGTGTGCAGCTATGCTGAGTGATGACACAGGGAGAAGCTGCAGGGGAGCCCAGCACAAGCCCTCAGAGGGCCAGGCAGGACCCATCTGCTGAGGACTGTTCCTCATGATTCATTCTGGTTTCAGGAGAGTCTACTGTGGTTTGACCTCAGGGACTCTGGCAGGTGCAAAGATCACCCAGATCAACTGCAAGGACACAGTGGAAGAATAGGAAGTGACAATGCCCTGAATTTAATGCCCCATTTTAGAAATGAGAAATAGGGTCTGGCTTCTTTAATCAAGGATCAGTGGTGGATGGAACTAGAAAATATTCTGCTAAGCAAAATAAGTCAGCCAGAGAAAGACAAATATGATTTCACTCATGTGGAATTTAAGAAACTAAACAGATGAACATAGTGGGGATAAAAAAGAGAGGCAAAGCATGAAACAGAATTTTTCAAAAAAAGATTTTATTTATTTATTTGAGAGAGAGAGAGAGAGAGAGAGAGTGAGAGAGCATGAGAGGGGAAGTCAGAGGGAGAAGCAGACTCCCCATGGAGCTGGGAGCCTGACGTGGGACTTGATCCCAGGACTCCAGGATCATGACCTGAGCAGAAGGCAGTCGCTTAACCAAATGAGCCACCCAAGCACCCCATGAAACAGACTTTTAACTACAGAGAACAAACTGAGGATTACTGGAAGGCAGGCAGGCATGGGGATGGGCCAGTTGGGTGATGGGGATTAAGGAGGGCACTTGGGATGAGCATCTGGTATTGTACTAAGTGATGAAGCACAGGGGCACCTGTGTGGCTCGGTTAGTTAAGTGTCTGCCTTCGGCTCAGGTCTTGATCATAGGGTCTTGGGATTCAGCCACCTTGTCTGTCAGGCTCCCTGCTCTGAAAGAAGTCTGCATCTCCCTCTGCCCCTCCCCATGCTCCTGCACATGTGCACTTTCTCTCTCGAATAAATAAAATCTTTTTAAAAAAGTAAGTGATGAATCACTAAATTCCACACTTGAAACAAATACTACGCTGAATGTTAACTAACTGGAATTTAAATAATAACTTGAAAAAAAAGATCAGTGATCTCTCCTTCCAAAGTGCAACTCCATGACTTTGGCCAAGGTCATCCAAAGAAATAGAGATGTGTATGATTTTTTTCTTTAGAGACACAACACGACATAGTTGGGGTAGCATCTGCATGACAGAGAGAGGGTTATTTCCTAGGGAACACAGGAAAGAACCAAAGCAACTATTCTTAGGGAAAGAATAAAAGGGAGGAGGGAGAAACAGAATTCCACATGTAGGCAAAGAATGGAAGGAAAATTATAGTTATCATAGCTTCTTTTAATGAAAATGAAATAGCAGTCATGGACTGGTGCTCTCGGAAGTGGACACAAGCACATATTTGAAGAGGCAGCTCATGTCCAAATCCTGTAGACACTCCTTCTTCTCTTTCCTCCCCTCCCTACTTTATCTTGATTAGCCGACTTCTTTTTTCTTTTTTAAAGATTTTATTTATTTATTTGAGAGTTTGAGAGAGAGGGGGAGAGAGAGAGAGAGAGAGTGAGCATGAGCTGGTGGGGAGGAGGAGAGAAGGAGAAGGAGGTGGAAAGGGGGAGAGACAAGCTGACTACCTACCGAGCAGGGAGTTGGATACAGGGCTTGAGATTATGACCTGAGCCAGAGTCAGACCCTTAGCCAACTGAGCCACCCAGGCACCCCTTGATTAAGTGACTCCTTAAACCCAGCCTGTGGGACAGATGGCAGTGCCCATACAGTCTGAGGAAGGAGAACATTCAGGCTCAAATTCTTCATCAGAGCACAGGTCAGGGATAGTGGTTGGGGTGGGGGTGGGAGGACATCATGTAGCTTCCTCAACTCTTTTCAAGGTTTTTTCTCCTTTTCTCCTCAAGAAGACTAGTGGAGAAGTGGAAAGTGACAAGGTGGGAAGAGAAAGAAGGTGGAGAAGAACAATCCCTGGATTGCATTTTTCTGGTCTCCTCAAATATGGGAGTAGCTTCCCTCATATAGTACCGTCACTCAATGAATACTGATTTTTTGGCCCATCAAAAGGAATTTGATTTTCAGGGAGAGGGAATAATAGAGATTTTCAGTGTGTCTCCCTATCTCAGGACCTGCTGGGGAAGACAACTGGGAAAGATACTGAAAAACACCATTAAGAGGGAAGGGTCCTACCCTTTTGATGTTGTTTCCTTTTCCTCTGGTCCCCTCCAGAAGTCTTTCTAACATTTCCTTTTCTCACTGGCCCTCTCTGTTAGTGTTATGAATGAGCTGATAACCTCTCTCTCATTTTAATTCTAAAATTATTAGTTCTTCCTTTGCAGTTTAAAATTTTAAAGTTCCTTTTTAATGAAAAATAATATAGGTACCTGGTAAACAAAAAACTTGAAAGAGAGTGAGAAGATATACAGTAAAAAAAATCACTAAGTCCCAGATATTTGATTGAACAGAGTTGATTGAATATTTATGTTGATCTCTGCAGCCTCCTGAAAGCCTACTAAAATGTTAATAAAGAATTTTGAAATATATATAAACACATAAGCACAAAATGACCAGGAAAGATGGTGACAGCACAGGAGACATCAAGATGCTGTTTAAAGGGTGGAAAGTAAGTGGAGAAGAGGTAACTGGTTTAGGAGAGGGGAAACCTGTGGCTGCAGTGGAAAGCTAAACATTACTGTTCATGCTGCAGTGTTCTGGGAATGCTCAAGATTTGGAAGCACCAAGTACACTCTGGAAAAATGGTACCAGGTGTAGAGGGAGGGGGGAAAAAAACAGAAGGATTGAAAAGACTAGACTACAAACTACCCTCAAATCTAGAAAACCATTGAAGATAGTCTCTCTGGTTGTTTTGAATCAGAAAGATTTTGGATTAGAGAATTCTAGAGACATCTGAAGGTGGAGTGAGGTGCCATAGAGAAGGCAGGGGGATTAGGTACAGTTCTGTATTTCTAATGGTAAACCTAACAGGCCCGATGTTCTATTGATTTTATAATTCTAGTTTTTCAAAGAATTTTTCATCAGCATCCTCTCTTTTAATATTTATTGATGCTAAGAAACCTGATGTCAATGTGATTGGTTCCCTCCCACCCGCCCCCACCATAGGTGATCCTTTTGACTTTTCTTTCCATACACTTTTAAAATATATATATTTATTTATTTATTTGTCAGAGAGAGAGAGCACAAGCAGGAGGAAAGGCAGAGGGAGAGGGAGAAGCAGAACCCTCCCCTCCCCGCACTGAGCAGGGAGCTCAATCGCATGCGCCAGGATCACCACCTGAGTGAAGGCAGATGCTTTACCTACTGAGCCACCCAGGTGTCCCACTTTCCATACACTTTTAGGATTTTTTTAAATTCTTGGTGTCTAAAAGTTTTGCAAGGATGAGTTTAAGTGTCTTTTTTATTCAGCAATATTTATACTTTTGGGGTATTCTAATCTAAGTATAGGATGTCCTTTAGTTGTGGGAAAATTTGTTCTATCATTTCCTTGATAAATTTCTCTCTTTTCTTGTTCTGTAGGACAGATATTATTTGCTTATTTTATCACCTAGATTGATTTTTCTATGTAGTATTATACACATATTTTTGATTCTTTGTCTTTTTCTTATTTTTGTTTTTCAGACCGTTTACTGATTTTTTAAAAAGATTTTATTTATTTATTTGTCAGGGAGAGAGAGAAAGAGAGCACAAGCAGGGGGAGTGGAAGGCAGAGGGAGAAGCAGGCTCCCCACTGAGTAAGAAGCTGGATGTGGAGCTTGATCCCAAGACCCTGGGATAGTGACCTGAGCCAAAGGCAGACACTTAACTGACTCAGCCACCCAGGTGTCCTCCATCTATTGAGTTTTAAAGATTTTTTTAAAAATTTATTTATTAGAGAGAGAGAGCGAGAGCGCGGGAGCACAGGCAGACAGAGAGGCAGGCAGAGGCAGAGGGAGAAGCAGGCTCCCTACTGAGCAAGGAGCCCGATGTGGGACTCGATCCCAGGATGCTGGGATCATGACCTGAGCCAAAGGCAGCGGCTTAACCTACTGAGCCACCCAGGCGTCTCCATCTATTGAGTTTTAAAAGGGGTTGGCAACAATATTTTTAGCTTCTAAGAGCTCTTCCTGATTGTTGGATCTTTGTTGTTGAATTTTTTCAATATATGTTAATTAGGATATTTTTGAAATTCTCTTTCATTCTTGAAATTTTCTGTTTCCTTTTCTGTCAGGTTTTCTGACTTTTTGGGTTTTTTTTGTTTCAGTATTTACCACTTGAACTGGAAGGAAGGAAAGATTCTTTGCCCTTCAAAGTCTTCCAGCTGGACTAAGAATTAAATTTACATGGGACATATCAGCAGGAGAAAAAAACCAAAGTTTTATTATAGGCGCACGGAGGCCCAAAAATGAAACTGAGACCGAAAGAAATGTCCAAGGTTGACAGTTTTTATACTTTTTAGACAAAGAGACAATAAATCTGTGAGGAATTGACCACGAAGACTTAACTTTAGGAGAGTCAATAGGTAAGGAATTCTAAATGGAATTTGGGCTGGGTAGTAGATTAGTAAAAAGCAACAAGTGTTGCTTTAAGGCATACTTGTCTCTCAATTTCCTTTCTCTGGTGCTGAGGGTCTCTCTTTAGCTCCTGGTATAGGAAGGGCACCTTTCACATGGGAGGTTTATTTCCTGCTCTCAGGGGAACAGAGAAGGTCTGAGCGTCCTTCTTGCACAAACTGTCTCTTAAGTAATTTTTATTTAAAATGATCAATATACTCAAACAGTACATTTTGGGCAGCCTGCCCTTGGCCCTTACAATTGCTTGCTTTATACTTATGGCTAATCCTTCCTGCTGTCCCTTCTATTATAAGAATGAAGGACTCTGAGGTATTAGGTATTTTTTGTGCCATTACTTAAGTTAGTCTGTTTTTTTGGTAGGTTGCTTTGCATATAAGATTAAGTGAAGGGTTTTGAGGTAGGAATATCACCCTGGATTATCCAGGCAGACCCAGTCTAATCACATGGGCAATTAAAATTGGGGAGACTTTCCCTGCTGTGGTCAGAGGAAGATGGGACTATGGAAGAATGGTCAAAGACAGGAAATAGTGCTGGCTTTGGAGATGAAGAAGGAGGCCATGAGCCAAGGAAATGGGCAACCTCTAGCAGCGGGAAAAGTAAAAAACAAAACAAAACAAAACATTTTTAGGCCAAGAGGCTTCAGGAAAGAAGCAGTCTTGCTGGTGTCTTGATTTTAGCATCCTACCACATCCTCCTCTCAGGCCGCTGCTTACTGCCAGCAAGGCCATCCAGAGCTCAGCCTGGAGACACCCATCTGATTATCCCTGCTTAAAGAATGGCCCAGACGCTTTTACAAGAAGGCTCTCTCAGATTCCGAACTCTGATAGACACACTGTATAATCAGTTTCTCTGTAAATTATGCCTCTATTTTACAGGCTCTATTATTCATAGAGGCAAGGATTAATATTACTTACTACAGAAGGCAATATTGATATATTATGAAAGAAAGAAAATTGGTTCAGTGGAAGTTTTTGATGTATCTCTAACTAGAAGGAAAGCACAGATGAGCTTCGGATGCAGAGTCTGGATGGGCTCTCTGTCCGCTGTCTGGCCTCCAGAGGGTGATGCTGCACCGGCCAGAGACCCCTGTTTCTCTGGAAGCTCAACACCTTCCCCTCAGGCCCTCCTCTCTGCTGCTATGGGACCTGAACCTGCTTGCTGAGTTCTTTGAAGTTGAGACAAGTGAGATACTCAGAGGTCAGAAAACACTCAAGAGCATTGGAGCAGTTTTTGCATTTTTAACTCAACAAGGGACTTTATATAGGGAGGATTCTGAGAAGTTATTGTTCAGCAGTTGGAGGTTGATTAGAATCGTGAAAGGCTCAGAAAACTGTCATGGTCATGTTAGTTTTGGCAACTATTTATAAATAGCACTGGAAATTGAAGAGTTGGAATTAATCAGTGTTTGTCCAAAGACTTTGTCTCAGCTGTAAATGTTGCCTGCTATTCTTTCAGGAGTTCAAATTCTACAAATCTATACCAAAAATTTATGGATATAATCTCTTTTGCTGCTTCCAGCTGTGGACACTTTTTTTTTCTCATTGCTTTCACTCTGTTCTTGTTTGATTTCTCTGTTGAGTATTAGAGATTGATTCTTATATGTTAACACCATTACAATTGATCTGAAGAGAATTGCATTGGACACTACGGGTCACTGAACCCGTAACTTAATAACTTAATAAGCTTAATAAACTTAAAACCCAGTATAAACCTGTTTTGTGTAGGATGGAAAGAACTGTGTAAAAAACTTTTATGGGGTCCTTGTGTTCTTGAGGTCTTGAGAAAAACAAATACTCCAGAGAAAGGGAAGGAGAAGGAGGGAGTTTTCTAGCTGTTTTTTGGCTTACTCTATAATGTATAGAAAGATAAGTGCACAGGAGCCCTCAAAGTATAGAGAGAATAAGTACATCATCACTAATGGTACATCAGGAAAACAACAGTAGTTTTTAGGACACAGTGGATATGGATATATGTAATAAAGGTATTTGAGTGATTCCTGGAAGCGTATAAGGAAAGTAAGTGGGGTGTTAAGAGATATAAAAGATATATATTCCAGATATAAAATCTGGAATAAGAGATGTGAATTCATTTAATGTCCATCTCCCTCCCTCCTTACCTTCTTATTTTTGGAGCATAATCTCTTCTACCTCTATTTCCACGTGACTCACTGTCATCAGCTCAGCTACGTTGCCCAAAGGGACTGTGTTGGGCAATTTATGCACATTAGTATGAGAAGGAAAACTACCAATTTCTTTTGATTCTGAACTCAAGCTGAGTTTGAAGAAAAATAAATTTTACACCAAGGACCCCAAGCAGTTGGGAGATCACACCCGTACCTCCCCACCCTAACTCTGCCTGAGAAATCAGTAGCTTGCCTTCCTCCCTCCCTCCCTTTCTTTCTTGTATTAATAGTTTGTTATTTATTTATATGATTATATATGATTTTTATGAGAAACTTTCTACAATAAAGAATTATATTAAGAATAAAGTGGGGATCCTGGGTTATTTTATCAATCAAACAAATAATTCTGACTTTTCATGTAATTCACTGGTCTTACCACAAAATCCGCCACTCAGAAGCAGCTAGCCCAATTGAAAGGTGGAATATCTTACTGAAGATTGAATTACAATGTCAGTTGGGAAACACACTGATTGGATGGGGCTTTGTTTAATAGAATTAAACATGTGCTTCAAATCAGAGACCATCATATGTTACTGTCTTTCGCAGACCAGAACCCATGCAGCCTGGAATCAAAAGGTAGATGTGTGAGTTTTGGCTAAGGGTAGGGAAAAAGAAAATAGAGATACTTGAAGAAAGCCATAGATATCAATTACAGAAGCAAAGTTGTAGTACATTTTAAAGTTGAGGTATAATTAACCTATGCTATATTAACTTCACACATACAGCATATTGATTGAACAAATTCCATACATCACTCAAAGTTCCCTACGGTAAGTGTAGTCAAAGTTGTAGTACTTTTGCATATTTTCCATTTGCTTGTTATGTATGTGTGTGTATTTGTGTGTGTTTAATCTTTCCTTCTTCTCTCCTTCACTTTTCATTTTATATACAAGTTTTAGAAAATAACTTTACAATTTTGTATATAGGTAACAGAATTTTCAGAGGGACTCTAAATTTGAAGAATTTATATTAATCAGTGATGGCACAGTTGCAACTAGGCATCTCCTTATTCTGGGTGAAAAGGATGAGAAGTTCTTCATATTAACAAGGATAACTATAGCTTGAAGGAGGTAGAAATATTGAGCTGTTTTATTGTTCTATTTGTTTCAAATATGTGTCTTAGAAGGTTACATATAAAAGCTGAGTTGTCAAAGGGGTGGGATCAATTTATTGACTCTCAGCTCCAAATTCATCTTTTGTTTGTTCTTGAAAATAGTTTTGGGCCTTTCCAATATGTTTCTTTGCTAGTTGGCACAATGTTAAACTTTTCAGGAGAGAGTGCAGGAGGAAAGGGTTTCCCTTCCTGGTCTCTGTGTGCCCTGTTGGCAGGATACTGCAGCATGGGAGGTTGCTTCAGTGATGAGCTCATGATGTGCATCTGCCCCAGGGTTGTGCAGTGCAGTGGTCAGCAGCACCCGGGGGACAGCAGCTTCCCCCAGCATCCCCATTTTCAGGTGACTTTATAGAAGAGTGCTTCCAGTGAGAGACTTCCCTGTGAACATCTTTTCCCAGCATCCTGAAGGATATTTTTCTAGCAAGTTCTAAAGGGTGGATTTCTATCAGGTGCCACTGTTACAGCCTCGTAGTGACTTCTCTGCCATCCCAGGGAGCTACAAGCATGTCTTTTCCATGAACTGAGTCTCAGGCCAGGAGTGGAGTGGAGACCTCCTCCTTCTGTGTTCTATCCCAGTCATGGGCGTAGCGGCTACACTTCATAGCTGCTATTCCTAGAGAGGTCTTTTTTCTTCCTACTAGCCATTCCCTTTTTACTCCAATACTCTCTTATGGTTAATAGTTCTTTATATTAAGTTTTTCTTATTCAGTTTACTGTTCAGTTTCTTTCTCCTGAGTGGACCAAATTTGTTCACTCACCAGGGAACTCAAGCAGCTGGAGAGCATTCCCCATCTTTCCTTCCCCAACTCTGCCAGAGAAGTCAAAGTGGATTATGCTTATTTATTGTTTTATGTGATTATTATATAATTATGAGAAACTTCCTATGATAAAGAATTAAATTAAAAGGAATTTTGAAATATTATGAGTTATGTGAATTATCAGCGAACTTAATTTCAATTTTTCACATTTTATACATATTTGACACAAAATTTCATTATATAATGGAGATAAATTATAATCACATTTTAACAATATTTTATTTTATCTATTTAAAAAAAGATTTTACTGGGGCACCTAGGTGGCTCAGTGGGTTAATCCTCTGCCTTCCGCTCAGGTCATGATCTCAGGGTCCTGAGACTGAGTCCCACATCTGGCTCTCTGCTCAGCAGGGAGCCTACTTCCCCCTCTCTCTCTGCCTGCGTCTCTGCCTACTTGTGATCTCTCTCTCTCTCTGTCAAATAAATAAATAAAATCTTTGGGAAAAGATTTTATTTATTTATTTGAGAGAGAGCGTGAGTGGGGGGTGTTGCGCAAAAGGAGAGGGGGAGAATCTCAAGCAGGCTTCAACATGCATGCAGGGCCCAGCGTAGGTCTGGATCTCACCACCCCAAGATCACGACCATAGCTGAAACCAAGAGTCAGACACTCAGATGACTGAGCTGCCCAGGTGCCCCAACAAATTTTGTTTTAATTTAAAAGACAAATGAGCGTTCATTCAGTAATGACAATGTGTCTGGAGATTATAATTCCAAGTCATCTTGTTGCATGTAATTCCCTAATTTCTCCCTTATTTCTGACCTTTTCTGTCTTTAAAATGGGATGGAGGGAACTCCTGCCTGGGTGGCTCAGTCAATTAAGCATCTGCCTTCATTCAGCTCAGGTCATGATCTCAGTGTCCTGGGAAAAGTCCCACATCAGGCTCCCTGCTCAGTGTGGAGTCCGCTTTTCCCCCACCTGCTACTCCCCCTGCTTATGCTCTCTCTCTCTGACAAATCAATAAATAAAATCTTTAAAAAAAAAACACAAACAAATGGGATAGAAAAGCAAAGATAATTTTTTGAAGATTTTATTTTTAAATAATCTCTATACCCAGCCCAAACCCACACCCCTAGAGTTAACAGCTGCACTGACTGAACCAGACCAGTGCCCCAAGGCAATGATAATTTTAAAGCAATCTGAGCGCAGAATACTTCTAACACCTGAGCAAGGTTTCATGTGTTCCTTTCCAGTCACTCCCTGAAGACAATGACAGTTCTTATTGTTATCACTATAGATTTATTTTAACTGTTCTAGAACTTAAAATCAATGGAATCCTATAGTAGGTACACTTTTGTCCATGGTTTCTTTCATTAAACATGATTCACTTATGTTCTTGTGTGTATCATTCATTTATTACTTTCTACTATGGAGTATCCTATTAAATGAATATATCACAATTTGTGCATTCAGCTGTATCCACCACTGGGTGGAAACAAGATCTAGTTAAGGGTGAAACTTTTAATTCCATTCATAATGTTTCAAGGTACAGACTACCCTAGATTTTTATATTCTTTTGGTGCAAGAGTAGAGTGTGTCTCTAAAATATTTTAGCCAAAACCTATATCTTAGATACATTTATTTAAAGACCCATGTTGGACACTTGACTGGCTCAGTCAGTGGAGCATGTGACTTTTGATCTCAGGGTTGTAAGTTCAAACCCCATGTTGGGTGTAAAGATTTCTTTAAAAAAAAAAAAAACAAGATAAAAACCTATGCTAACATTCATTTTGCTATTTAATATGCCACTACTTTTACTAACAAAAACCTAATGTATGGTATGCTCTGTTATTTAGTAACGTTTCAGGAATTGATGTGGATAGGTGAATTGTATTTCTTGTGCATGGCAGTCTATTACAATGCGAGCTGATGACCCCTGACATTTGCTTTCTTGTCTCTAAGGAGAGGACAACTGCCTCTCCTTAGAGTTGAAGCTTAATTTAAGTGGCACACATGATATTTTATTGCCTGTGTTGACAAAGTTTTAATGTAAATTACACATCCTGACACTTTAATGTGTTGACCCTTGTTAACACAGTTGATCCTTGAACAGTGTGGGGAAGGAGGCAGTGTACGGCCGCTGACTCTCCGCACAATATCCCTGACTTTCCCTCTGCCTGGAGTAATTTTCACCTACTAGCCTCATGAATCATTCCTTCACTTTTTCCTAGTCTTAGCTCCTAGAGAAACATGTGCACACGATAATGAAGAAGAATGCTCAGAAGGGTTAATTTTTATGTTGTGTTTCATAGATAAAAAAATCAACACCTTAACACTTCATTAATAGAGGAAGGGATGTGTAAATGGTTGTATTTTCATAATGTGGAATACAATGCAACAGAAAGATATGTGTGTATTAACATAATAAGACCTACAAGATTTATTATTGAGTTTATAAAGCAAGTTACAGAAAAGTATGCACAATATGTATCATTTTGTATTAAAACACTGTAAATAAAACTTCACTATATATTTTTTGTGGATTCATATGTTTGGTGTATGTGTATGATCTATAGCAAAACACCTGGAGGCATCAACTCCAAATCGAATAATGGAAAGGTAAAAATTGAGAGTGGAAGGCAAAGGGGCTTTTTGTCTTTATGTAATGCTTTATTCCTTTAATAATTCATATAATCAAAAATTCTTGTTAATGTTATTATTAATAACAAGTAATAAGCTATCATAAAAGTTTATGTTGTCCTCTATTCTTCTCATCAAAAAACAGGAAAAGAGGGAATGATCACCTTTTTCATAAAATTTTGTCCAACCACCCCACACATAAAATATTTCTCCCTCCCCTAGATCATAAAGCTTTTAATCCATACTCTTCTTGGGTCCTACTTTTTGACTCTACTATAGTTATGTATATATATATATATTTTTTTAAAGATTTTATTTATTTATTCGTTAGAGAGAGCGAGCCAGCACAGGCAGACAGAGTGGTAGGCAGAGGCAGAGGGAGAAGCAGGCTCCCTGCCAAGCAAGGAGCCCGATGTGGGACTCGATCCCAGGACGCTGGGATCATGACCTGAGCCGAAGGCAGCCGCTTAACCAACTGAACCACCCAGGCGTCCCTAGTTATGTATATTTTTGTCTTTTCCACTAGACTGTAAACTACTGTTTCAACCTTTTTACATATTCTTTTTTTTTAAAGATTTTATTTAGTTATTTACTTGACAGACAGAGATCACAAGTAGGCAGAGAGGCAGGCAGAGAGAGAGGAGGAAGCAGGCTCCCCACTGAGCAGAGAGCCCGATGAGGGGCTCCATCCCAGGACCCCGGGATCATGACCTGAGCCGAAGGCAGAGGCTCCAACCCACTGAGCCACCCAGGCGCCCTCAACCCTCTTACATATTCTTAACACCTGGTGAAATACCTCATTTATGGTAAAACTTCAGCAAATGTTTATGGATTTATTTTGAACTATGTAAAAGAAATCAAATAGCACAAGATGAGAATTGCCAAATTATTTTATGATATTGATTTCCATTTAATTCCATTTTAAAAGTAGGATTTGGTTCAATTTTACTCCCCATCCAGTATAAGCAGTTACTTTATTTTTTCATCATCTGCCTCATCAAGAAGCATGGAATGATTACATGGGACTTCTCTGCTGAGTCACTTGGTCTCAGTTGGTCTTCGTTTATGTTTTAGTCCACTAGGGGGCACTCTAGGCTTTACAAGAAATGAAGATCGACCCCCCCCACCTCCACCACATCACCCCCCTTCAGGCCCTTTGTAAGAGAGAGTTGAACAGTTAAGAGAGAACAGAAAATATGTGAGCCAATCAAATTATAGATAGCAAAAGTGGGGGGGGCAACCCTGTTTGTGTAAAGTTCATCTTAGGTTTTCAGTTCTGCCATTCCATATCAACTTCAAAATGTTGGAACCTATATCTCTGTACATCTACCGTGAGGGTGATTCTCTGAGCAGAGGTATAGGAATAAGAATATTTCTGGGCACTTGTGAGTAAGTTCAACAGAAAGTGTCCCATTATCTGTTTTCAATTTTTTAATTGTTATAAATAAAATACCCCAAACCCACTGATAATTGAGAAATTATCTCAATACCCCTGTTATTCTACCTTTTCATATATCTTGGTTGAGAATGGAAGGAACAAGAATGAAGAGAAGAAAAAAGAGGGAAAAAAGGAACAAAAAGAGAAGGAAAGGGAGAGGACAGTATTGACTGTGACCAGCAATGTGTGGCCTGGTCAGACTCAGCTGTGTGGGTGAGCAGGGTATCCACCAGTTGCACATGAGAGGTAGAGATGTGGAAATTAAATAAGAGACAGCATTATGCAGACATCCTATTTTTCACCAATCAACTTCTGGTTAGAATCATTTTCTATGCAGATGGTGACTGTCTTCGTTTCTAGAACTCTCTTGATTTCAAAAAGCTGTACTTACTTCTGCAATATACAATGCATGCTATCAGATAGTTTTCCTTTATCAATGGTTCTATTTTTTTATTTTAAATATTTTGTTTATTTATGAGAGAGAATGAATGAGGGGAGAGGCAGAGGGAGAGACAGATTACCTGCTGAGCAGGGAGCCCACCCTGCCCCATCCCAGGACCCCAGGATCATGACCTGAGCCAAAGGCAGATGCTCCACCTGCTGAAACACCCAGGTGCCCCTATCAGTATTTTTATATAACTGAATTCTCACATTGTCTATCAAACTATGCAATTTGGGGAATGGAATCACTCTGCTATGATGGTTCAAGGTTCTGTGTAACTCCCTTTCCTCAGTGACTCTAGAAAATATCATTCACTTTTCCTCACACACTAACACACACATTTCTTACATAAAATGTTTTAAGGAAAAAAATAAAATCTTATATCTTCCTATATTGGAAATATTACTCTTACCTTCCTGTAGGCAAGCATCATTTTGGAGAGTTTACTCTGCACTGTCCAGGGCCACTGTGGGTGGAGTCTGGAGTTCTGTGAATGACAGGGCTGAGGTGTGACTGGTGCTCAGTGCCTCTGTTGGAAGGGATTGAGGGAAAGACACAATTTCTCTGGATTCAAGACTCTACACTCTGCCCGTAGGGGCATCAGAAACTCAGCCATTACACAAGGAATCACGAGGAGACACGGGGGAGCTCTGCTGGGGCTCCTGTGGCTCCAGGTTTGTTGTGAGTGGGGGCGTTCCAGATGGGGGCTGGGGAGTGGTCCACAGCCAGAAGTGGTGAGGGGAGCTGACACTGAGCTCCCAGAGAGTCCTACATCCTCAGCGGTGTTTCTTGGGATTTTTTTTGCAGGGTTGAAAATTGGGTCTGTGACTCCCCAGTGATATTATTTGTGTTTGTTTTCTTCTTTCCACACAGTGGTGAGAGGGATGATGTGGAGCAGAGTCCTTCAGCCCTGAGCCTCCAGGAGGGAGCCAGCTCTACTCACAAGTGCAATTTTTCCCAAATTGCGTGCAGTGTGCAGTGGTTCCGACAGCACCCCGGGGGCGGTGGTCTCACCCGACTGTTTTACATATTTTCCGGGATGCAGTAGAATGGGAGGTTAAACTGCACAGTGAATACTGAGGAACGGTCCAGCACCCTCCACATCGGGGCCTCCCGACTGGGAGACTCAGCCACCTACCTGTGTGCAGTGGAGGCACAGTGCTCCCGGTGATCTACAGCCTGCACCTAAACTGCAGCTGGGCCTGCAGCCCCACCAGGAGGCCTTGCACAGCAGCCTCCCACAGCATGCTTGGACCATCTGGGGCTTTTCTGGGCTCCAAAGAGGGTGACACTAAACTTTGACAATAAATTACTACAAAATAAAAGTGTGTATGTTGACATTGCATAAAGCATATTGGAAGGATATTAGTTCTTAAAATGTTTAGAAGCTCTGGTTTTAAAAAATTACTGCAATGTTGGAAAGCATGAATCCATAGGCTTAGAGATATAAATTTAAGGAAAAGGCAATAGCTTTGGTGGAAAAGAATACCTTTTTTTTTTTAAGATTTTATTTATTTATTTGACAGACAGAGATCACAAGCAGGCAGAGAGGCAGGCAGAGAGAGAGGGGGAAGCAGGCTCCCCGATCAGCAGAGAGCCAGACAGTGGGGCTGGATCCCAGGACCCTGAGATCAAGACCTGAGCTGAAAGCAGAGGCTCAACCCACTGAGCCACCCAAGCGCCCCAAGAATACCATTTTTCATGTGAAGTTTGAACTTACTCAGTGAACTGATTTTTAACACAGAGGATAATCTGAAATTAATTTGTCTCGTAACTTAAGAAATAATAAGATGCATAAACAAGCATTCTGAATTATATACAATCCATGAAGCTGCTTTTTAGTTTCCTATACACCCCAAAAGTTATAGAAAATGTCAGAGAAAACAATAAAGTTTTGCTGTATAAATTTACATTTAAAAATTTTTAAAAGATTTTATTTATTTAGTTGACACAGAGAGAGAGAGAGATCACAAGTAGGCAGAGGGCAGGCAGAGAGAGAGGCAGAAATAGGCTCCCCGCTGAGCAGAGAGCCCCACGCAGGGCTCGATCACAGGACGCCAAGACTATGATCCAAGTGGAAGGAAGAGGCTTAACCCTCTGAACCACCCAGGTGCCCCTAAATTTACACTTAATATTAAATTTAGATTCACATGAAACTGATTGGTATGATGTTAAACCATTTAGAACAATTGTTCCACTAGAGACATCAACTGTAGATTTACTTTATTTATATTTCAACTAATTTATCAAATATTTATTCTAATTTTGTCATAGCATGTAAAATATTCTTTGAAATCTGCAATATCAGTTGCACCAACAGAATTACCCTTCTCAAAATTAAAAGTGATCAAAAATTCTGTTTGCAGCATTGTATTTACCTACAGCAACTGACATTGCTTTCAATTATATTAAAGTTTTTTTTTTAATTTTTTTAAAGATTTTATTTATTTATTAGTTAAAGAGAGAGAGAGAGCACAGGCAGATAGAGTGGTAGGCAGAGGCAGAGGGAGAAGCAGGCTCCCTGCTGAGCAGGGAGCCCGATGTGGGACTCGATCCCAGGGCACTGGGATCATGACCTGAGCCAAAGGCAGCCGCTTAACCAACTGAGCCACCCAGGCATCCCTGACATTGCTTTCAATTATATTGATTGAAATGAAGTTACTAAAAATATTAATTTGGGTAGCCAAATAAATTAATTTGTGGGAAAGCCAGCCAGAAAAATATTATTAAGATATTATGCTACCAAAGTATTATTTATTGTATTATACAAAATTTTTAAATATAATTTTTCTAACAGTTTTTTTGCAATTTGTAAATTTATTTATTTATTTTTTTAAAGATTTATTTGTTTGTTTTATTTGACAGACAGAGATCACAAGTAGGCAGAGAGGCAGGCAGAGAGAAGGGGGGGTGGGGACGCAGTCTTCTTGCTGAACAGAGAGGCCGATTTGGGGCTTGATCCCAGGACCCTGAGATCATGACCTGAGCTGAAGGTAGAGGCTTTAACCCACTGAGCCACCCAGGCGCCCTGTAGTTTGTAAATTTATATAGTATGTACCATTGAAGTTCTATTGTGTTTTATAAGTAAAAGGATTTTTACATTTTAAAAAAATTTTTAAAGCTTCTATCTACTTATTTGAGAAATACAGGGAGAGAGAAGGAGAAGAGGCAGAGGGAGAAGCAGACTCCCCGCTGGGCAGGGAGCCTGACATGGGACTTGATCCCAGGACTCTGGGACCATGACCTGAGCCGAAGGCAGACACTTAACTGACTGATCCACCCAGGTGCTCCAATAAAATAAACATTTTTTAAGAGAGCTTTATATTTTATTACAGAATGTAATGTTTTTTTCTGCTTTTTGAACATTGGGGTCCAGATTTTCCTTTGTCATTGTGTACCACAAATTACATAGCCATCTCTGCCTGGGAATTTTGAACATCTGACTTAAACTTGAATGAGGGAGCTAGAAGCTAGAAAACAATGAGGTCCTTTGAGAAAGTATTTTTTGTTTTATATATGTATGAGTAAGCTTATCTACCATGGAGCCAACTGTATATCACTGCCTATGGTGAATATTATACTCAGTGAGTAAGGTTCCATTTTATTCCATTTTCCTTGTAGATTTAGGTCCTCCTTGATCCATCTTTGGTCTTATAGAAGAAAAGAAAACCCAGAGAAGATCTTACCCTGAAGACTCTGTCTCTGCTTCTGAAGAAGCCTTGGGGTTGGTTAGAGTCAACCTCAAACCCACTAGGTCACATGTGGCTGTGAAAATGAATGATCTTGGGGTTCCGTGATGCAGTCAGTTTCTCCCCAGTCCAACACCGGTGCCCATTGCACAAAACAAGTCCTCAATAAATATTTGCTTTGTTATATGGTATAAAAGAAATTCAGGGCTGGAAGAGCCCTTAGAAATCCTTTAGTCCAATTTCATTTTACAAAATACAGACTGTATCCAAGATGACAATAAGGAAAAATTAGGTAGTGAATGAGCTGGGGGAGGGAGAAAGTGAGTTTCCTCACTTCCTCTTTGACATTCTTGTTCCTTCCTCCTTGCTGGGTAAAGAGGACATATCTAATAATACAAGCCCAGCCACTTAGATCTCTATAGTTTGGGTCTGAGAAATTTGTGGTTTAATCAATTTGAACGCCTGAATGGAGAGTTCCAATTTGTGTAAATGTCTGAGACCGTAGGCTGGAAAGGAGACTTGGGCTGAGCCACTGTATTTCTACAGCAAACTTACCCATCACTCACAATTTCTGTAAGAGAAAGCCAGAGGTGATTGTGCCAGGTGAATACCTACATGTTTTTCTAAGGACTTCCTCAAAATGTAAGTATATTTATTATCCCAGGTGGACATCCTTTAAAGGCAAAATGTGAATATAGAGTATCACTAATATATTGTTATAAAATGTAACCACTGCAATTGAGAGGCTAAGGGGGAACATTGTCCTCATGAAGGTATTAGAAAAAAACCTTTATAGTTCAACAATTTTTCACGAGTCAGGCAATATTCAATGAAATAATCATGGGGCTATGAATTTTGCCCAGGGGATAATTATACTTGTGCTATAGTTCGTTTATGGAACACTGTGCTAGATAGAGCTTATTCAAACTAAAACATTCAGTTCTGGATAACATAACTCCAAAGGGCAAATATTGATTTAAAGCATCTGTCTCCAAGAAGAGGGAAATTCACCCAAAGAAGGATTTGGGATTCTAGCCTATGGACGATGGATGAGTAAATAGAGGAAGATTCTTAGAATGGAGAAATTTTACATATGTAAAGACACATTTTATATTCATAGACACATTTATATGTTGATTTTCATTCTTCATCATAGTTGTCCCTAAATTTTCAAGGGTGTGAAATGTGGATGAAGATTCTGTTTATTCTGCACAACTCCAGAGGACCAGTGAGTGTAAATCATAGAAAAGGGCTTCCACTTATGGAGGTAAGGTAGTCTTGATTTCCCAAAGAAATCTCATGATCACTTGCATATTTGTACTGTCCCCCTAGCAGACATAGCAACATCTAGGCTTTCCTCGATTTTTTTCCCTTACGGATGTAATTGGAAAATAACTAGTTACTAAAGTAGTTGAGAAAGTGTTTTTGGCAGAAAGGGATAATTCTGGAAATCTACAGGACTGAGGAACTTTATCAGTGTCTTGGGGGAAATGACACTCCAGTAAAGTTTGAGAGAAAACTGACAGAGTATGGAATGTGAGCCAGAAATGGCCAAGGCAGCAGAAATCTCTATGCTTGGAAAGTTGCCTTACACTTTAGAGGAAATTCCACTAAGGATTGAGTCAGTTACTGCATTTAGGACCTGGTATTCCTTTTGATACCAGACAATAAAAGCATGTGTAGAATAAATCTATATATGACTACATTTTTTTAACCTGAAGCCCAAAGTAGTCTGAGAATTTCTACTCTTTCCCCTAATGCTTTCTGGTATATAACCCACGTAGCAACAGGAATCGATTTCTTTTTTGAGATTTTATTTTTATTTGAGAGAGACAGAGAAAGAATGAGAAAGAGCACGAGAGTGGGGTGAAAGGCAAAGGGAGAAGCAGACTCGCCGCTGAGCAGGGAGCCAGATGCAGGACGCAATCCCAGGATTCAGTTATCATGACCTGAGCCAAGAGCAAGATGCTTAACTGACTGAGACACCCAGGTGCCCAGGAATAGATTTCTTAAAGCACGTCAGAATTCTCCTCACAAATCAACCAAGTCTATGGGTCAAACTGTTTCCTAACTCATGGAACTTCTCCTGCTCCGTCCCGCTCTCTATCATTGAGATTTTTATACTGTCATCTTAATTGAGGGAAGAATCCATATTTTGACTGTTGGTGCTTTCAATTCTGTGGAAATTGCAAGGTCACAGGTGAAACCAGCTTAAAGGAGCAGAGTCTGAGATCAGAGGCATTGGAAATATGTAATCTTTGGTTTCTGTGTCCCGTTTAGAGTTTTTCTCCATAACAGGCAAATAAGTATTTGGAGAAAGGGAAGGTTTTCCATTTTGTTTGTTTAAGAGAGTGAATCATGTTTCTTTCATGATATTTATTTATTTATTTATAACGAGGAAGTGCAGGAGCCGGGGAGAAGAGACAGAATCTTTTTTTAAAAAATTGTGCTGTTAGTCACCATACAGTCCATCATTAGTTTTTGATGTAATGTTCCATAATTCATTATTTGCGTGTAACGCCCAGTGCTCCACGCAATCCGTGCCCTCCTTAATACCCATTACTCACTCACTACCCCTCCACCCCTTCTAAAACTCTGTTTCCTGGAGTCCATAGTTTCTCATAGTTTGTTTCCCTCTCCAATTTCTCGCCCTTCATTTTTCCCTTCTCCTAATGTCCTCCATGCTATTCCTTATGTTCCACAAATAAGTGAAACAAAATGATAATTGACTTTCTCTGTTTGACTTATTTCACTTAGCATAATCTCCAGTTCTATCCAGGTTGATGCAAAAGTTGGGTATTCATCCTTTCTGATGGCTGAGTAATATTCCATTGTGTATATGGACCACATCTTCTTTATCCATTCATCTGTTGAAGGGCATCCTGTTCTTTCCACATTTTGGCTGTTTTGGACATTGCTTCCATGAACATTGGGGTGCATATGGCCCACCTTCTTTTGACTACGTCTGTATTTAGGGGTAAGTACCCAGTAGTGCAATTGCTGGGGTTCATAGGGTAGCTCTATTTTCAATTTTTTAAAGAACCTCCATTCTGCTTTCCAAAATGGCTGCACCAATTTGCATTCCCATCAACCATGTAAGAGCGTTCCCCTTTCTCCACAACTTCTCCAACATTTGTTGTTTCTTGCCATGCCAATTTTTGCCATTCTAACTGATGTAATGTGGTATCTCAATGTGGTTTTGATTTGAATTTTCCTGATGGCTAATGATGTTGAACATTTTTCCATATATCTTTTAGCCATTCATATGTCTTCTTTGGCGAAGTAGCTGCTTACATCTTCTGCCCATTTTTTGACTTGATTATCTGTTTTTTGGGTATTAAGTTTGAGAAGTTCTTTATAAACTTTGGATATCAGCCCTTTGTCTGTAGGGTCATTTGCAAATATCTTCTCCCATTTTGTGGGTTGCCTCTTTATTTTGTTAACTGTTTCCTTTGTTGTGCAGAAGTTTTTATCTTGATGGAGGCCCAAAAGTTCATTTTCGCTTTTATTTCCTTTGCTTTTGGAGATGTGTCTTGAAAGAAGTTGATGTGGCTGATGTCAGAGAGGTTACTGCCTATGTTCTCCTCTAGGATTTTGATGGATTCCTGTCTCACATTGAGGTCTTTCATCCATTTAGAATTTATCTTTGTGTATGGTATAAGAGAATAATCCAGTTTTATTCTTCTGCATGTGGCTGTCCAATTTTCTCAGGACCATTTATTGAAGAGACTGTCTTTCTTTCATTGGATATTTTTTTCCTGCTTTGTCAAAGATTAGTTGACCATAGAGTTGAGAGTCCATATCTGGGCTCTCTATTCTGTTCCATTGGTCTATGTGTCTGCTTTTGTGCCATCACTGAATAAATAGCAATATCATCTACCTCTTTCCAACTGACTAACAGTGACAGTAGTGTGCAGGCATGTAAACCTTGATCTCCACATTCTTACTGCGCCCTTCATCCCTGAACTAAGATATAATTTGCTTGACCGATTGCTGCCTTGATGCATGTGAGTCCCCCAGAGGCACAGGCTAAGAGAAGAGCATTTCCCCAGTGAGTTCAGTAGAGATGTGACCACAAGATGGCAGTGCACCTGTGCTGATGCAGAACACGTGGAGGGTTCATCTTAGTGCATCTGATGGACTAGACCATGGCAGCAGCAGAGCCTTTTTCTTATTGGCTGTTAGACAATGTGGTAAAGAACTCTGTTAGAGGAAAGAAGGGACAGCCTGATAAGAAAAGGAGCTGAGCTGGCTGGGGCTGCAATTCTGAACCTGAGCTTAACTGGGAGGAATCATGAAGACATCCATGGGAGCTTTAATCATGTTCTCGTGGCTGCAGCTGAACTGTGAGTTGAGCATTTATGGGCAACAGAGTATATTAGAGGATATTCTTCAGAAGTCGAGACTGGCTTTACTCAGGTTTCCTCCACTTAGTGTAGAAAAAGAGAATTCCGAAGCATAATAATCTGGAATCTCTTCTCCGTTCTCTGACCTTTTCTTTCTGCACAGGGTTCAGCCAAGGACAGAATGTGGAGCAGCATCCTTCTACCCTGAGTGTCCAGGAGGGAAGCAGCTCTGTTATCAACTGCAGTTATTCAGATAGTCGTTCAGACTACTTCCCCTGGTATAAGCAAGAACTTGGAAAAGGTCCCCAGCTCCTTATATACATTCGTTCAAGCATGGCCACAAAAGAAGACCAAAGACTCACTGTTTCATTGAATAAGATGGCCAAACATCTCTCCCTGCACATCAGAGACACCCAGCCTGAAGACTCAGCTATGTACATCTGCGCAGCAAGCACACATTGCTTCCCAGGCATCTGCTGCCTGCACTCAAACCTGGGACTGGGGCAGTCCCCTGTCCTTTGACACAGACCTTCAAGGATGAGCTTTGTCCTATTGTTTGTCTGTACATGGAATCTAACGTTTTATTATTTTTTAAAGTTTAAATTCAGTTAGCTAACTTACAGGACATCATTTGTTTCAGATGTAGTGTTCAATGATTCATCCGTTGCATGCAATGCTCAGTTCTCATCACATCACATGCCCTCCTTAACGCCTATCACCCAGTTACCCCAGAAGCTAATATTTTAGACATTAAAAACAAATTATATAACTATTTGGATGGAGATAACCCCAAAAGGGTTAGAACACTTTGTTGGATGACTAGTGTTTAATGGATTCTTGAATGAAGTTAGTAATGTTTTATTTTGAAATTCAGATATTGAGGAATTCTACATTTGCTATCGAGACACCTCTCCTATAAATAACTCTTTAGTACCCGTTTCACAGTTCTTATTACCCATGGTCACTTAAATACTGTGTTTAAAAAGTAGCAATTATGATTTTTCTGATTCTAAAACATTACATGCTAAATATAGAAGGATTTAAGATGCAAATATAAATGTCATAATTTTGTAATCATATTCCTTTTAGTCTCAAAAATTCTTATTATAATCAGGATCATGATTTTTTCACCTCATGTGTTTTGATTTGAGTATTCCCCACTTCATCAAGTTATTACCTCAATCATCTCCTTTGTTTTAATTTTATTTTTTGTTTTCATTTAATCTGTGTTTTACAGTAGCTCTGTGAGATATTTTAATTATTTACAGTTGCATTTTCATTTTGTTCCTCTGTATTCAGGGCAACATATCACAGCCATTTCAGGTGTCTTCATTACTTTCTTGTTCAGAAATTGTGTTATGAGATTTCCATAAAAGCCCAGGGATGGTGTGTACTATTTGTGTGTGTTTGGGGGAAATTAAGAAAGGGAGTCATTTGACAATGTGAGCTTCAGATGAATCTCAGAAAAATATTCTCGCTTAAAATTCTGTCCATATCTGTCACAATAATTCTCTCAAAGGATTTGGAAGACAGAATTTTATATCTCATTCGGTGCTATATTTGTAGTGCCTACCACAACCTTTCCCACATAACTGGTTATCAGTAGATGCCAAAGAAAGAAAGAAAGGATAATTCTGTTCCTGATTCTTAATTTTAATTTAAGCTTTCTGTTTGAATTATATTTATAAATTGATTTGTGAAAAATAAAAGTGATTAAAGTGTATGTGTGATTATTTGATTGTTTGAGAACATACTGTTTCATTCCATTTTTATGTCTCTTTCTTAATGATGCTCTAGTGTTAGAAGATTATTCAATTTATTCTTGAACTTGTAATTTTTTGTTATCATAATAAAAGCTTTTCTTTCTGAGGTATATGGGAAAACTTTTGTATGCATGTGTCAGCTGCCTTACTATTATTAGTAGCTTGCACAAAGGTATTTGGACTAATGGCTAATGTAGAGATGACATGCTACCAACCTCCTTCCATGCTCATGTTTGACTGATATAACATTAATAACCACAATGTTTATTTAAAAAATAATTTCCCTAGTGCTGCAGAGAAATCAATGGAATGAAACAAATTGAGTAAATATTTAATTCCCTCATTCTCCCACCCCTGCTCAAGGGTAGTAGGCTCCTTTCAAGGTCCCTCCAAGTCTTCCTAAATAATGATGGGTATAATTGTTAGGGTGGATGTTATAATTGTTATAACTGATAGGATGGATATAATAAATAGACTGACAGAGGTTCCTCTTAGCTGAGTTATGGTTGCTAGGTATTTCATAAGTGGCTTTCTCTTCCTGGGGAAGTCCCCAGATTAAATTCAGCTTATCACATCTGACCAAAGGAGGTTAGAACTGTACCCCAACACGTCAATGCGCTTGATTCTTTCCCTCCTTATACCGCCAGCTCCTGTGCAGTAGAAGGAAGATGACTCCTGATCGGTGCCTTTCCTCCAAGCCTGATAATGGAGTCAGAAGGAAGCATGCCTCTATATTATTCATTTGTTTCCCCTTAAATCAATTAGAAGCAAGAGAGAGGGTGCAGTTCCTACAGGTTGGAATGCTTGATCATACTGAGGTGAGAACTGATGCAGTGGAGGAAAACAAGTGTTTTAGCCTGAGTGTGCACTGAGTCTCAGATCCAGACACATTCAGGTTTAAACCTTCATCATGTTTGGTGTATTTGTTTCCTATGTCCTGGGATAAGGTAGTACAAATTTTAGGTCTTCTCTGGATCCTGTGAAGCCAGACTGGGTGCCGAGGGTCTCCCTTTCGTTTCCTTTCTCTAGGACGGTGCTGACTGAACTTGTGTGATTTCTCCCAATCCGGGAGAGTGGGTCTACTCTGCGCATGCTCACTAGCCGCTTACAAAAGCTCACTGCTGTTGCCATCCTGTGTGCACTGGTGGGAGGCCACAGGGTGGGATGATGTGTGGGTGAGGGACTGAGTGTTGTGTGTGCTCATGGACCATTTGTGGGGTCTGCAGGCAGGCCATCTCCAGTGGGTCAGGGACAGATTCCTAATGGAGGCTGTGCCATGGTGTGTAGGGTCCACGTTGTTTTACTGCCCTCCAAGAGCCCTGGATGCTGTTCTGCTGGGAGCACCCCACTCCCCATTGAGCAGTACACCTCAGTGTTCTGGATGGGGCTAGAAAGAGGTTCCTCTTTGTGAGCATCCTCCAGGGCTGAAGGGGCATGTGTTCACTCACATGTTCTCACATCCCTCTATGGGGAAATCACAGGCTGCAAGGTTCCTCTTGGTTGGGAGCTATGCCATGCACAGGGGTGAAGAAGGTAAAGTGAAATTGTTCTTCGTGCCATCCTTAATCTGTCAAAATCATATTTTTTGTTGTTTTTCCACGGTGTGCTATGTGTTCTCTGCTGGACTTTTTCATAGGCACTTTTTAGTTTAATGCATGACATTGATAATCAGTGGTTTTGGGGAAGAGTGGAGATGGTAGAAAATTTCCATTTTGCCATTTTGATCTCAGTGTTTGAATTTTTTATTTTAAAATAATTATTAGGAAAAATTGACTATTTTTGATGTGCATTTCTGTGAATTTTGAATTTTAGTACATTGTATAGATCATGTAATGATACAAGATCATGATACAGAATAGTTTTGTTGCTCCCCAAAACTCCCTTGAGCTAGTCTAATGCCATCTCACACTTCCATATTCCCCATTCCTTGCAAACATTGGTATATTCTTATTTTGCATTTTTAAAAATGTCATAATGATGGGAGCATACAACCCATAATCTTTTGAGTACTGTGTGTCTTGGTGGGAAGATGCCCATGCCACAGGGCACATGTATGACCTCAACCCTGTCACCAGTCTCAGTGTTTCCTACCCCTGAGGTTTTGAATTTTGAAGTTGTTTTTATGAAAAACAACTAGGAACAAACAACATAGGAATAGTTTATGATTTCATGTGTTTGAATTCCTTTAGATTCATAGTTCTACAAGATATATTTGGCAATTGATAATGCAGAATTGGTGTTGAAGTTTGGATCATCTCATATAATCAAGTGGAGTCATGTTCTGTATACAAGTTCTGTATACAAACTCCATTCTAAAATTTTATCAATAGATACTTTCTCACATTTTGAGAGTAATTTCATTAATGAAAGTTCATTCTAGCCATACCAATTAGAGTATGATTATTATCTGGCTTTTCCAGGAGTTGATATGAAATAACATATCCAAAAATTCTTACACTTACAGCATTCACAATGTCTGTGCAGAGCTGAGCTATAGCAATAGGGTGAGTATTATGTCAAATAAAGGCCATACTCATGCAAGGTATTTTATTAGTAAGACAACAAAATCCGAATAATCAGAAACACATAATATTTTACCATTAAAGTGGGAAAGTACCTCTAAAGACATAAAAATAACCTGAAAAGTTCCATCCACATAATTGCAAATGCAAGATTTCATTTTTGATGGCTACATAGTATTCCATTGCATATATACATATACCACCTCTTCATTATCCATTCATCTGTTGATGGACATCTAGGTTCTTTCCATGGTTTGGCTATTGTGGACCTTGCTGCTATAAACATTGGGGTGCACGTGCCCCTTCGGATTTCAACATTTATATCTTTGCATTAAATACCTAGTAGTGTAATTGCTGGGTCAAGTGTAGTTTTATTTTCAACTTCTTGAGGAACCTCTGTTTTCCAGAGTGGCTGCACCAGCTTGCATTCCTACCAGCAATGTAGGAGGGTTGGTTCCCCTTTCTCTGCATCTTTGCCAAAGTCTGTCATTTCCTGACTTGTTAATTTCAGCCATTCTGACTGGTGTGAGATGCTATCTCATTGTGGTTTTGATTTGTATTTCCCTGATGCTGAGTGATGGTGAGCATTTTTTCAGTGTCTGTTGGCCATTTGTATGTCTTCTTTGGAGAAATTTCTGTTTATGTCTTCTGTCCATTTTTTGAGTGGATTATATGTTCTTGGGTGTTGTATTTGATAAGTTCTTTATTGATTTTGGATACTAACACTTTATTTGATATGTCATTTGCAAAAATCGTCCCTCATTCTGTAGGTTGCCTTTTGGTTTTGTTGACTGTTTCCTTCACTGTGCAAAAGCTTTTCATTTTGATGAAGTCCCAATAGTTCACTTTTGCCCTTGCTTCCCTCGTCTTTAGAGACTTGTGTAGTCAGAATTTTCTGGGCCAAGGTCAAAGAGGTTGCTGCCTGTGTTCTCCTCAAGGATTTTGATGGATTCCTGTCTCACATTAAGGTTTTTCATCCATGTTGCGTCTATTTTTGTGTGTAGTGTAAGGAAGTCGTCCAGTTTCATTCTTCTGTCTGTGGCTGTCCAATTTTCCCAACACCATTTGTTGAAAGACTGTCTTTTTTTCCATTGGATGTTCTTTCCTGCTTTGTCGAAGATTAGTTGACCATCGAGTTGAGGGTCCATTTCTGGGTTCTCTATTCTGTTCCCTTAATCTATGTGTCTGTTTTTGTACCAGTACCATACTGTCTTGATGATTACAGCTTTGTAATACAGCTTGAGGTCGGGAATTTTGATGCCCTCAGTTTTGGTTTTCTTTTTCAACTTTTCTTTGGCTATTACAGGTCTTTTCTGCTGCCATACATATTTTAGGATTGTTTATTCCAGCTCCGTGAAAATGTTGATGGTATTTTGTTAGGGATTGCATTGAATGTATAGCTTGCTCTGGGAAGTGTAGACATTTTAACAATATTTGTTCTTCCAATCCGTGATCATGGAACCTTTTCCCATTTCTTTGTAAACAGTTGCCTTCTTATCATAACATGAATTGTTTTTACCTTAGGTGAAAGAGCAGCATAGAGTGTGAGGATACATGATTCTCAACCTTACATTGTTTTCATGATCCATTATATACAGAATTGTTATGTAAGTGCCACCCACCCACTTCCATCACAGATGCAATGAATGAACATTTTCTCTGACAATTAATAGTGGCAAAAACTGAGAACAGGCTTTTGATATCATCCTGCTCTGTGTTCTAAACTATTAGCTCTGCCACACATTTCTTGATACTTGGGAGCTATATTTCATTATTTGTAAAATGGGAAAATTGTATTTTCTTTTTATTTTGTGTGACAATTTATCAATAATATTAAAGAGATTGACAAGAAGCTGATAAGCTATTTGGGACGGTACCTCAATAGGTACTGAAAAGACATTTGACAAATCGAGATCCATTCCTGATTAAAATTTGATTAATTTGTTTTACTGATTGCTACCTTGATGCTTGTGAGTCCCTCAGAGCCACTGGCTAAGAGAAGAGCATTTCCCCAGTGAGTTCAGTAGAGACGTGACCAAAAGATGGCAGTGCACCTGTGCTGATGCAGAACATGTGGAGGGTTCATCTTAGTGCATCTGATGGACTAGACTACGGCAGCAGCAGAGCCCTTTTCTTATTGGCTGGTAGACAATGTGGAAAGTTACTCTGTTAGAGGAAAGAAGGGACAGCCTGATAAGAAAAGGAGGTGAGCTGGCTGGAGGCTGCAATTCTGAACCTGAGCTTAACTGGAAGGAATCATGAAGACGTCCATGGGAGCTTTACTCATGTTCTCGTGGCTGCAGCTGAACAGTGAGTTGAGCGTTTAAGGGCAACAGAGTATATTAGAGGATATTCTTCAGAAGTCGAGACTGGCTTTACTCAGGTTTCCTCCACTTAGTGTAGAAAAAGAGAATTCCGAAGCATAATAATCTGGAATCTCTTCTCCGTTCTCTGACCTTTTCTTTCTGCACAGGGTTCAGCCAAGGACAGAATGTGGAGCAGCATCCTTCTACCCTGAGTGTCCAGGAGGGAAGCAGCGCTGTTATCAACTGCAGTTATTCAGACAGTACCTCAGACTACTTCCCCTGGTATAAGCAAGAACTTGGAAAAGGTCCCCAGCTCCTTATATACATTCGTTCAAGCATGGCCACAAAAGAAGACCAAAGACTCACTGTTTCATTGAATAAGCCGGCCAAACATCTCTCCCTGCACATCAGAGACACCCAGCCTGAAGACTCAGCTGTGTACTTCTGCGCAGCAAGCACACATTGCTTCCCAGGCACCTGCTGCCTGCACTCAAACCTGAGACTGGGGCAGTCCCCTGTCCTTTGACATAGACCTTCAAGGATAGCTTTTGTGTTGTTGTTTATCCTCAAGTGGAAGCTAACGTATTAGACATTAAAAGCATATAAGAGGAAGAGTAAGCTAATGATGACCTGGACAGAGTTAGAACATTTTGTTAGATGACTGTTGCTTAATGGATTCTTGAAGGCAGTTAGTAATGTTTTATTTTGGAAATATGGGTTTTAAAGATTACTTTACATTTGGTATTTAAAACCCTGTTATACAAATAATTTTTAATAAATTAGCATATCCAATTATGGATAAACTTTTAATTATTGTCTTTCAAATGTTACAAATGTTACTTTTTGCTTATTATAAAACATTACATGCTAAATACTGAAAATATGTAAAATATAAATAGTGAAATTGATAATTGTGTACCCAGATAATTTATTACTAATGTTTGGTTTGCTCTTTTCTTAAAATCTAATGTAAGTAGGATTCTGATTTTTTCCACTTAATGTTATATCATGAATTGAGTATTCTCAATTTTAAGTCTCCTCCTCCAACACCTGCTTTTTAATAGTTCTGTGAGAGATTTTCAGAAATCACAATTCTGTTTTAAATTTTCTTCTTCTTCTATATTTCTGGTAAAATTTGACAGCCCTTTCTTGCATTCTGATTATTTTCTTATTGAGAAAATGTGAGTTGGAATTTTCTTTAGAGTCCAGTGATGGTACATATTGTTATTTTTGACGGAAATCAAAATAAGTGATTTCTTCAAGAATATGAGTTGGGGGGGGGTGCCTGGGTGGCTCAGTGTGTTAAAGCCTCTGCTTTCAGCTCAGGTCATGGTCCCAGGGTCCTGGGATCAAGCCCCACATTGGGCTCTCTGCTCCACGGAGAGCCTGCTTCCTCCTCTCTCTACCTGCCTACCTCTCTTGCCTACTTGTAATCTCTGTCTGTCAAATAAATAAATAAAACATTTTTAAAAAAACAATATGAGTTGAGGATTAGACTCTTTTCAAATTTTTTTAAAGATTTTATTTATTTATTTGACAGAGAGAGGAAGCAAGCACAGGCAGAGGGAGAAGCAGGCTCCCTGCCGAGCAAGGAGCCCGATGTGGGACTCGATCCCAGGACGCTGGGATCATGACCCGAACCGAAGGCAGCTGCCCACCAACTGAGCCACCCAGGCGTCCCAAATTTTGTTAGTATGTGTTCACATTTACACTCATAATTTTTAAGTAAAAGTTGTATCTTATATAGCACGAACTTTTTTTTTTATTATTACCATGTAACGTATTATTAGCCCCAGGGGTACGGTCTGCCAATTGCCAGTTTTACACACTTCACAGCACTCACCATAGCACATACCTTCCCCAATGTCCATAACCCAACCACCCTCTCCCTACCCCAGTTCCTCCCGGCAACCCTCAGTTTGTTTTGTGAGATTAAGAGTCTCTTATGGTCTGTCTCCCTCCCATTCCCATCTTGTTTCATTTATTCCTTTCCCACACCACAAACCCCCCATGTTGCCTCTCTACTTCCTCATATCAGGGAGATCATATGATAGTTGTCTTTCTCTGATTGACTTATTTCACTCAGAATAATACCCTCTACTTCTATTCATGTGGTCGCAAATGGAAGGATTTCATTTCTATTCATGGCTGCATAGTATTCCATCATACATATATACCACCTCTTCTTTATCCATTCATCTGTTGATGGACATCTAGGTTCTTTCCATAGTTTGGCTATTTTGGACATTGCTGCTATAAACATTTGGGTGTATGTGCCCCTTGGATCACTACATTTGTATATTTAGGCTAAATACCCAGTAGTGCAATTGCTGGGTTGTAGCCATTTTCATCTTTTTTTTTAAAGATTTTATTTATTTATTTGACAGACAGAGATACAAGCAGGCAGAGAGACAGGCAGAGAGAGAGGAGGAAGCAGACTCCCTGCTGAGCAGAGAGCCCGATGTGGGGCTCGATCCCAGGACCCTGGGATCATGACCTGAGCCGAAGGCAGAGGCTTTAACACACTGAGCCACCCAGGCACCCCATTTTCATATTTTTGAGGAACCTCCATGCTGTTTTCCAGAGTGGTTGCACCAGCTTGCATTCCCACCAACAGTGTAGGAGGGTTCCCCTTTCTCTGCATTCTCGCCAGCATCTGTCATTTCCTGACTTGTTAATTTTAGCCATTCTGACTGGTGTGAGGTTGTATCTCATTGTGCTTTTGATTTGTATTTCCCTGATGACGAGTGATGTGGAGCACTTTTTCATGTGTCTGTTAGCCATCTGGATGACTTCTTTGCAGAAATGTCTGTTCATGTCCTCTGCCCATTTCTTCATTGGATTATTTGTTCTTTGGGTGTTGAGTTTGATAAGTTCTCTATAGATTTTGGATACTAGCCCTTTATCTGATGTGTCATTTGCAAATATCTTCTCCCATTCTGTTGGTTGTCTTATGGTTTTGTTAACTGTTTCCTTTGGTGTGCACAAGCTTTTAATCTTTTTTTTTTTTTAAGAGAGAGAGAAAGAGAGCGAGAGAGAGAGAGAGAGCATGAGCAGGCAGAGGGGCAGGCAAAGGTGGCGAGAGAAGCAGGCTCCCTGTGAGCAAGGAACCCAATGCAGGACTCGATGCCAGGACCCTGGGATCATGACCTGAGCCAAAGGCAGTGGTTTAATCAACTGAGCCACCCAGGCGTCCCATAAGCTTTTAATCTTGATGAAGTCCCAATAGTTCATTTTTGCCCTTGGTTCCCTTGCCTTTGGGGATATTCCTAGGAAGAAGTTGCTGTGGCTGAGGTCAAAGAGGTTGCTGCCTGTGTTCTCCTCAAGGATTTTGAAGGATTTCTCTCTCACATTGAGGTCCTTCATCCATTTTGAGTCTATTTTTGTGTGTGGGGTAAGGAAATGGTCCAGTTTCATTTTTCTGCATGTGGCTGTCCAATTTTCCCAATACCATTTGTTGAAGTAACTGTCTTTTTTCCATTGGAGATTCTTTTCTGCTTTGTTGAAGATTAGTTGACCATAGAGTTGAGGGTCTATTTCTGGGCTTTCTATTCTGTTCCATTGATCTATGTGTCTGTTTTGATGCCAGTACCATACTGTCTTGATGATGACAGCTTTGTAATAGAGCTTGAAGTCTGGAGTTGTGATGCCACTAACTTTGGCTTTCTTTTTCAACATTTCTCTGACTATTCGGTGTCTTTTCTGGTTCCATATAAATTTTAGGATTATTTTTTCCTTTCCTTTGAAAAAAATGATGGGATTTTGATAGGGATTGCATTAAATGTGTAGATTGCTTTAGGTAGCATAGACATTTTCACAATATTTGTTCTTCCAATCCATGAGCATGGAATGTTTTTCCATTTCTTTGTGTCTTCACTAATTTCTTTCATGAGTACTTTATAGTTTTCTGAGTACAGATTCTTTGCCTCTTTGGTTAGGTTTATGGTTTTGGGTGCCATTGTAAATGGGATTGACTCCTTAATTTCTTTTTCTTCTGTCTTGTTGTTGGTGTATAGAAATGTAATGATTTTTGTGCATTGATTTTATATCAAGACACTTTACCAAATTCTTATACAGGTTCTAGCAGATTTGGAGTAGAATCTTTTGGGCTTTCCACATAAAATGACATATCATCTGAAAAGAGTGATAGTTTGACTTCTTCTTTGCCTATTTGGATGCCTTTAATTTCTCTTGAGGTCTGATTGCTGAGGCTAAGACTACTAGTACTATGTTGAATAGCAGTGGTGATTAGCACAAACTCCTTTACATAATTGATCATCAGTAGATATTTATTAAAGAAAGAAGGAAAAGGTGAATTCTGTTATATATTTAAAATTTTTGTGTAGGCTTTGAGATTAAATTAAATTTATACATTAAGTTTATGAATTTATAAGTTAACTTGTGATTAATAAAATCTTAAAAGTCTGTATTTGGTTATTGAAGTACATAGTATTTCCTTCTATTTATCTATGTCTTTCTCAATAAAGCTCAATTGTTTTAAGGTAGATAAACGCATTTCTAGCCATTTCATTTTTATTGTTACTTATCATTGAAGTATTTCTTCCTGGTATTTGTGGGAAAAATTTTATACACATTTATCATGCACCTTACTCATGTGTTGCTAGTGGACTGCAGAAGACATTGAGATTAATATTTATTGTAGATGTAGCTTGTTACAAATTTTCCTGTCTTATCTTCATGTTTTGACTGTTTCTTCATTTTTTTTTAAAGATTTTATTTATTTATTTGACACAGAGAGATCAAAAGTAGGCAGAGAGGCAGACAGAGAGAGAGGAGGAAGCAGGCTCCCTGCCGAGCAGAGAGCCCGATGTGGGGCTCGATCCCAGGACCCTGGGATCATGACCTGAGCCGAAGGCAAAGGCTTTAACCCACTGAGCCACCCAGGTGCCCCTGCTTCTTCATTTTTTAAAAAGTAGTTCTTTAGTGCTGAAGATTAAATTAATGTAAGGAAAGAATTTGCATAAGTAATTGATTCCCTAATTCTCCCACCCCTGCTCAGGGGTAGGCTATTTTCTAGATATCTCCTATTTTTCCTAAGGATGGATATAACTGATCATTTGGTATAATGAGAATGATCTCTCTTAGCTGAGTTATGGTTGACAGTTATGAGCTACCTGGTTTGTTCTTCTAGGGAAAGTCAGGTTTAATTGAGTTTAAACTATCTGAATAAGAAGGGCACCTGGGTGGCTCAGTTGTTAATCATGTGCTTTCACCTCAGGTCATGATCCCATGGTCCTGGGATCAAGCCAAGCATGGAGCCCTCCCAACACACCCACACACCCTCCCCCATAACCCCTCCCAGCCCCCCATCAGGCTCCACGCTCAGGGGGATACCTGCTTCTCCCTCTCCCACTCCCCTGCTTGTATTCCCTCTCTTGCTATCTTTCTTTCTCTGGCAAATATATAAAAAATTAAAAAATATATCTGAATAAGAAATGTCAGTACTATAGCCCAACACCTCAATCAGCTTTGGTTATTTGATTACACCACTACCTCCTGTCTAATAGAAGCAATGTGACTGTTGAAAGGTCCATTTCCTCCAAGCCTGATAAAGGAGTCGGAGGGAAGCACGGCTTATATTCTACTCTTTCATTTCTTTTTAAACCAAGTTGGAAGAGAAAGCGGGTACAGTTATTGTTAGCTTAACTGCTTTATCATACTTGGGTGAGAATGTATTCAACAGAAGAAAAGAAAATGCTTAGCCAGAGTGTGCAGAGTCAATACATAGCTTAGATAAAGACACATTCAGGCTTTAAGACTTTATCATGGTTAGCGGATTTGTTTCCTACCGTCTCTGGGCAATTTATCACAGGCTTGTTTGCTTAAAGCAACAGAAATTCTTTCTACTATTGTTCTGAAGGCCAGAAGTTGAAATTATTTTCACAGGGCTGACATCATGATGTCGACAGTCTGTACCCACTCCAGAGGCTCTGGGGAGAAACTGTTTCTTGCCCCTTTGGCTCTGGTTGCTGCTGGCATTTTTTGGCTTGTGACCACACCACCCAATTTCTGCTTCCATGGTTTCACTGATTTCTTTTTTTTTTCCAGTCATCAAGCCTCTCTCGGCTTCTCTCTTAAAAATGTACATGTGATTGGGTTTGGACCTATATTATCCAGGATTATCTACCCATCTGAGGATCCTTAACTTAATCATATTTTTAATTATTTTTGGTTTTTTTACCTCCATTTTTCACCTGATTTTTGTTGTTGTTGTTACCATTTTGCCTATCACTGTTGGCATGGCTGGTGTTTTCTTTTCCAAAATAATAACTCAACGCAGAGTTGAGTCATGAAAATAGAAACCACATAAATTATTTTATTTTCTCAGTGTTTGAAATTATTATTAAAGAAACTATATAGAAAAATGGACTATTTTCATGTACAGTTATATCTGTGACTATTGAATTTTAATATCTAGTATAGATTCATATAACCATGAAACAATCATGATAGAGAACAACTTCATTGCTCCACACAAATCCCCTGTTCTATAACTTTGTAATCATACTCCCTCTCATCCATAACTTTTTATGCATCTTGCTTGTTCTTTCATATTTTTATCCTTTAAACACGTCATATGAATGGAGCACAATACCTAATCACTCTGCATCTTAGTGAGTGGAAGCACATGCCTTGAGCACAGGTATGACTTCCACCCCTTCTGCCACTCTCAGTGTTTCGTAGTCCTGTTTTTTTGAAACTTTGTTATTTGATAGAAATAAGCTATCATTTCAAGTGTTTGGATGGCTTTAAAGATTTAATTTGTTGGGTTCTACACTGGATATGAAGCCTACTAAAAAAAAGAAAAAGGAAAAAAATAAAAAGAAGAAAGAAAGAAAGAGAGAAAAAGAAAAAAAGAGAGAAAAGATTGCTCTAATAGGAGCAACATTTCCCATTCCTCTCAATGAAGGCTATGTGATACCATACTAGTTGGTATACACATAACCAAGGTTCCATTTCTGGTAGTTTATCTGCTGAACTGGCAATAAAAATTCACATGTCTCAATCTCAGTCTTTCTCTGAGATTTTGTTTAGAGCTGATTAAATGAAAGGCCAGGAGAGTAATCTGTGCCTGGGATGGAGGGAAGAGTGTCAAGAGTTTATTTATCTAGTCAGTTTGTGAAGGGTTGGGTTGGGACATTCTGAGTTATGTGGGCTACAGTGAACAGTTTATGGTAAGACACTGCAGGAGTTTATGAAGAAAGGCTGTGGCTAAAGCTAACATGTACTAGGCCACAGTAGTCTAAGTGTATCTGCTACAGTAACTCATTTCAGTTTTCATATTCTATTTGTTGTTTCCATTACAAGAGAGGATTGGGGACAAGGGTGATAGGAAAAGTGAAGTTTCTATGGGAGGGCTAACCTGACCAAACTTCCCAGAGAAAATTTTTCCACTACATAGAGATTAATTGAAATGGCACCGCTAGTAAACACAAAATTCAGTTGATTACTTTTTAAAAGATTTTATTTTTTATTTGACAGAGAGGAGAGATAGAGAAAAAGAGAGAGAGTGAGAGAGAGCCAATGGTAGACACTTAACTGACTGAGCCTTAGAAGTGTTTTTAATTGTTTTGTTTTAAAACATAAATGGTCATAAAATGGGAGCTGAGGAAGTGCTTGTTTTGTCTTTGGTGTATTGTAGAAAAAGACCAATTTTTAAAAATTTGTTTAGTCACAGGGACGTTTTCCCATGCAGACTCTAGACCTTCTTCCCTGATATTTGATGACCGTCTTGGCTGGAGGGCAGTTATCACAAATGAAATCTCACAAACCAGTGTGGGACTGGCTATGACAAAACCATGGTGGGGAGTTTAAAAAATTATAAACTTGTGGGTCTCAATCCTGCAAAATATGAGTCTTGGAGTTAGTGGTGGAATCATAATATGCGTAATTTTAAATCACTGGTACATTTGTTTTACTATCAGCTACTGTGTGAATATAAGCTGTTATGTCTTTAACAATTTGAAAAGCTGGGAAGAGGGGAATCCTAAATCATGCTCCAGGCATTTGATGCAAATCCGCATCTTCAAGGTTCCCTACCCTGTGGAGGAAAATTATTTGATTAAAGTATGGCAACATAATGATACACACAACAACAGTGCAAAGCATCCTTGAGGCTAGATATCCACTAAGATATCCACTAATTGCCACAAGGCAATTAATACTTGTTGCCTGACTCACATATACTAGTTTTGTCATATTAGAATCACTGAAATGGTGGAATAAGGTATTGATGTCAGATAATTTCTATATGGATTAGATAACTGTGATTATGATTTTTTTCTGACTAGGGTTAATATTTTTCACTTTTTTTCTAATATTTTTTATTTATTTATTTGAGAGAGAGACAGCGAGAGAGAGTATGAGCGAGGAGAAAATCAGAGAGAGAAGCAGACTCCCCGCGGAGCCGGGAGCCCGATGCGGGACTCGATCCCAGGACTCGATCCCAGGACTCCAGGATCATGACCCGAGCTGAAGGCAGTCGCCCAACCAACTGAGCCACCCAGGCGCCCCAATATTTTTCACTTTTTAAATGATTTTGAAATGTAGGGATATTTGAATATTGACAAGATAATGTGAGTTTTTTCCTCCTAAAAACTTTTATTAAAAATATTGCATTCCTAAAAAAATATATTGCATTCCTTACAATTGGTATGATTTAGTACTGAGGAAATATTGTATTCTAGTTGTAGTGATTCTTCAATCAAAAGCTGTTTATTCGTTATTTTTGTTTAATTTAGCAGATATCAGTGAGCGTGTAATGAATGACAGTCCTTGTTCCACATGTGGGGTGCAGGGCTGAAAAGTGGAGAATAATGACGTGACTTCTTATTACTTCCTTTGATTTCAAGTTAAAACCCTTTTATGACATTCTACTGGATTATTGGCTGGCTCTGAACGGATATATGAAAATACTTAAAAAAAAAAAACCACTGTTCTAAAATGCTCAAGAAAATGGGTATCTCCTCAGCTGCAGAAATTCCCTGGGATGTGTGTTAAAGAATTTCCATATCAGGCAGCGTATTAAGAACAAAAGATACCCGAGAGGTCAGGATTGCTGTTGTTCAGACTTCCAAGGGCCACCTGAAGCCTGACATGTGCCTCATGAAGTCAGGGATGAAACAGATGGCTGACTTGGGGAGGATTCTGGCCAACATGCACGCATTTCAGTCCCTGTCCACCAGGGGGTGCAGCTTCCTTCCACACTCACATTTCCTGTGTGAAATGTGGGCTACCACTGATCATTTTTCTGTCATTCCAACCTTCTTCATGGTAAGAATGAAGAACATTTTTTAGGTGACACTCCAAAGATGAAGTGTTCTTCAGGCTTCGTGACTGTGGTACTCTTAATGCTTGGTAAGTAAAATGTCTCTTAAAATTTGGGATTCTTTCTTCCATTGTGTCAGCAAATTGCTTAACTGTAATGTCTCCAAGAGCTTTATACACAAGGTGACAGGTCTCTTTTATTTTCCCTCAGGACAAACCCATGGAGACTCAGTGACTCAGGTGGAGAGCCAAGTGACCCTCTCAGAAGAGGCCTCCCTGACTATAAACTGTACTTATACAACAACAAGTTACCCCACTCTCTTCTGGTATGTCCAGTATCCAGGAGAAGGTCTAGAGCTCCTCCTGAAAGCCTCGAGGGACAAGGAGAAAGGAATCAACAAAGGATTTGAAGCCACCTATGACAGAGATTCCAAATCCTTCCACTTGGAGAAATACTCAGTGCAAGCATCAGATTCAGCTGTGTACTACTGTGCCCTGAATGACACAGTGATAGGGACTGTAGGGGGAGCTGAGCACAAACTGAGCAGAACAGGGGCCTGGATGCTGAGCATCTCTGCCTGATCTACTCTGGTTCCAGCGCAGTCTATGGTTGTTTGTCCCTTAGTGTCTAGTTGATACAAAAATCATACAACTGACTAGAGCATAGGAACCAGAAGTAACATTCCTCAACTGACACTGAGAAGAGTTTGATGCCAAGAGTTCTTCAGCCAGAGCATAAGTACTTTCATGGTAAAACCACATAACAATGAAGTGGTGTCTTTCTCATCCTTGCAGTGAACGTCCAGCCCCATAAGTTGTTCAGGGCACCCTGGTGGGTGTTGCTGTGTCTATGACACTTTCAGAGACACACAGTGTGCCCAAGAAGGTGGCCTCTGCCCAGTGTCTTCCTGACAAAGTATGGCAGGAGAGGTGATGGGAGAGCATCAGCCCCAAACCAGGTTTTAGTAGAGAAAGAAAGGAATGGAAGAAAGGAGGAGAAACACATGTACCCGAGCAAGGAAAAGAGAGACCAGGAACCTCTGCCCTGCTTTCTTTTCTAGTGAATAAAGTGGCAAACTCAGGCTGATATTCAGCATGAAGGCTTGGGAGAGAAACAGAAGGGAAGATATAGCTCATGTCCTGATCAGTTAAACAGATCAGTTGGCTTTCTGACAGTAAAAACTCAAGTGTGATTGTTCTCAGTGCCCAGAAAATATGGTGAGAGAAAATGCTCTTTCACTGATGTTTCCTAACCATATCGATAGTTAGGTGACATGGGGAGGGAAATCCTATTGATTTCTCTAACTCCTGTTTTGCAGCCTCTCACAGAGGGCCACAAATCATGGGATTGGGAGAATGTATGGGAGTCAGTACAGTTGTGTAAAGAATAATAGAAAAGCAATGTCTATGTTGCACTAACAGACTTTGCCATATTGTGACAACCTTCTTAAATTATCATCTTCTTATCTGCAGATTTTATGAATGGGCTATGATCAGAATGTTAATATACTTCCTGTTGTATTAGTTATATATTCTTGGTATAATGTAATTTTTTGTTAAATTGGTTTAAAACATAATTTTATTTTCAAACCTGTATAAATATAAATGCATGTGAAATTATATTTTAAACAATTCAAAAGGGTATATAATAAGAGTTGTCCTCAGATATTTGGATAAACGTGGTAAATTAAGGTGGGGGGCTGGCTGGCTCTTTCAGTAGAACTGTGACTCCAGATCTCATGCTTGTAAATTTGAGACCCATGGTGGGTGTTGAGATTGCTTAAAAATATAATCTTTAATAAAACTCCATTATTAACCCACATTAATAATACACATTTACCTCTTGAATTCTTTAAAACAGAGCAGACACTCCCAGTCTCCTCACGATATAAGCTGCTTTTTAACAATACACCCCTGAGCCTATTTCCATACTCTAGTTTGATTGCTCCCAGTTCGTGAACTGCTTTTTTGGTGTGTGCTCATGACACTTTTATTAATTACCACTTTGGTGAAGTTCACTGGATTAACCTGGGCTATTCCTAAGTTTTTGACACCAACATTTGGTGGTATTAGTGTTTTAGATTTTGGCCATTGTAACAGGTGAGACCTGTAGGGTCTTATTTTTAACATTTAATCTGCAAAATGAAAAGAACACTTACCATGTGACAGAATCTCTGGAATTTTTAAGTGTACAATACATGATTGTTGGAATGAGTACAATGTTGTACAGCAACTCTCTATTCTCTATTCTTTCATCTTGCTCATGGATCAGTAACTCCCCATTATCCTGTCCCCAGAGCCCATGGCAAACTCTTCTTTGATTCATTCTTTGATTATTTGAGTTTGACTATCATAGATACCACATTTAAGTGGAATCATGCATTGTCTCACTGCGACTGGCTTATTTCCTTTAGCATAATGGCCTCAAGATTCATCCACGTGTTTGCATATTGCAGGATTTTCTTTTTTTTTGGTTCTCCTAAAGGCTGAAGAGTATTCCACTTATGTATTGAGCACACTTTCTTTATCCATACATCTGTTTTTGGACATTCAAGTTGTTTCCCTAATTGGCTATTATGAACAGTGCTGTAATGAACACAGGAGTGCTTAATATCTTTTCAAGATCCTGATTTCAATTTTTTAAAAAGATTTTATTTATCCATTTGACACATACACAGAGAAAGAATAAACACAAACAGGGGCAGCAGAGAGAGAGGGAGAAGCAGACTCCCCATTGAGCAGGGAGCCGGATGTAGGGCTCAATCACAGGACGCTGAGATCAAGACCCTAGCCAAAGGCAGACACTTAACTGACTGAGCCACCTAGGTGTCCCTCTTTTATTTATTTCTTTTTTTTGTTTGTTTTTTGTTTTTTGTTTTGTTTTTTATTTGTCAGAGAGAGAGAGAGGGCACAGGCAGACAGAGTGGTAGGTAGAGGCAGAGGGAGAAGCAGGGTCCCTGTCGAGTAAGGACCCCGATATGGGACTCGATCCCAGGATGCCAGGATCATGACCTGAGCCGAAGGCAGCCACTTAATTAACTGAGCCACCCAGGCGTCCCTATTTATTTCTTTTTTTCTTTAATTGAGAGAGAGAGAGTTGGGGGTGGGGAGGGCTGGAGGGAGAGAGAGAATCTTAAGCAGGCTCCACGCTCAGCACAGAGCCCACTATTGGGTTCCATCTCAGGACACTGAGATCATGATCTCATTCCACATCAACAGTGAGATGTTTAATCAACTGAGTCATTCAGGTGCCTCTCAATTCTTTTTGATAAATACTCAGAAGTAGGATTTTTAGATCACATTGTAGTTCTATTTTTCACTTTTTGAAGAACCTCTATACTGTTTTCCATGGTTACACCATCTTGCATTCCCATCAACAGTGTGCTGTGCTCCAGTCCGTTCAATCATAAAAGGCATCATAAGGGTTTATCCGTGTTCTCTTCTGTTCTTTCACCAAAAAGGGGAAAGGAGAAAATGATCACATTCTTCATAAGATTTTGCACAGTGACCCAAAGTACACGCATTTCTACCTCCTCTGGGATCAGATAGTTTTTACTTTTCATTCCTCTTAAGGTCCCACTCATTGATTCTATATTAGCTATGTACCTTTTTCTTTCCCCTGTAGACTGTAAACTAGTATATTCTCCACTTTTTTGTATTATCTTAAAAAATTCATTCATTCATTTGCTCACTCACAGATTTTATTTAAATTCCAGTTACTGAACATACAGTGTTGTATTAGTTTCACGTGTACAGTATAGTGACTCAAAACTTCCATAGAACAC
>ML110565.1:0-32956 GCA_003697995.1 Taxidea taxus jeffersonii
AGATGAATTAAAGCAAAAAATTAACAAGTTGCTACTGGAATTTGGTTTTAGAGAAGCTTGATTTCAAAGATAAAGTTTGTTCTGCCATAACATGCAGCTTTGGGATTGATGTTCCTCTCAATTGCAAAAACAAACAAACAAAAAGGTTTTCCTAGTATAGGAAAACATATTACCTTTTGTAGTATAGAAAACCTAGAATATATTCATGATGGTATCCAGTGCTGTCTGTAAGTCCTATGAGGGTGGGGAGAGTTCTTTGTAGTATGAATAGTGCACTGCACTTGATGTGCTGTGAATGCACAAGAAATGTCTATGAATAATAACCACTTAGAATTTGTTAGCATCTGAGATGTTTTGGAACAATACAAGTCTGTAATTATGATATCTTACAGTTAAAAGGTCATGAATCTTACTATTTATTTATTTATATTATTTATTTCCTTTGGGAGATTTATAAATGACAAATTGGAATAGTTGGCTTCAATTTTATGGCTTCTCCTTAATTGCCTTTATTTTTCTCCAGCAATGAGACTTCTCTTTTGATTTTTAATAAGTCTTTTAGCAAAAATATGAATTAATATTAACAATAATTAGCAATTTTCCACCCTTTTTATAAATTCTACACCCTTCTCCCCTCTTGTAGAAGGTACTTAATACATGCGACGGCATAGCAGAAGATATAAAGCCCAAAGTGAATATAAGGGAATTCCTCTGAAATACAGATGGGATAAGGACACACCTCGGGCTAGAGACCAATATTTTGGCTCCTTGATCTAATTAGTTGGTTCTCTTTGATAATTATGACAACTATACTAATCTTTCTTTCTTCCTCTCTCTCTCTCTTTTTTTTTCTTCCTTCCCTACTTCCTTCCTCTCTTGTGTACATATGAAAGGGGCAAGTATACTGGCAATTTGGAGAAATAAAGATGAGGTGTAGAGGCTCAAAGAGAATTAAGCAGTCTGCTGTTGCAGAAAGCAAAATGGTGGGTACAAAATCTGAGACGATAGTGGTACTATCAATCTTCCCTTTGTTTTTAGTTTCAGTCCTGACAAAATTATACAGGTTTTTTACTGCTGCACAATGAAACAAAATCCTTGGCATATGCTGCACATATTGTGCAGCTTAATGTGTTGGGATCTATATATATTCTAGCATAGTTCTGATCATCAGTATGTTGTTTAGCATCTTTTTGTATCAGGATGATATGTTGGATGAAATGAGGATCACTTACTAGTGAAGAGGGAAAGTTGCAAAGTAAAGGGCATATGATCACCCCAAAGTTATAATAAACCAGTTATTTTAGATGAAAACAACATGCAGATTCAAAAGTTTAAAGTGCTTTATTTAAAAGACCAGATACAGAGTTCAACCAGTTATAGACTCTTTTAAAAAAGAAATTTTGATGGAATTCAGGGATTCCCTCCTGGAAAATAAGAATTGTTATTCAAATCACAGTTTTGCAGGATGAGAGAGAGGAAGTAAACAAGGAAAAAATTATATAGGAAAATGAGGAAAAAAGCAGGAGGAAAGGATGAAGGGGTTTCAGAGGGGTTACTGGAAAGTATTTGCCAGTGGGTTTGGACAGTTACACTAGAATTCCCATTTTGGAGAGGAATGCCAAGGAAAGGCAAATTAGCCCAAAGGTGTGTGTCAGTCATAAGAAGGGGAAATGTAGCCCTTGTCTCACAAGGTGTTAAATGTGAGGATTGCAATTCAGATCATCTGTCACTTCTGAGGCCCTTGCATTTTCTAACCCACTGCCCTTTAAGGATTTTTCATTCATCTGTCTGTGAACTTGGCACTAGAAAGCCAATCAATCAGTGTCTGTGGAGGAGAGAGGAGGGAGGAAGGAAGAAAGGAAGAGAGGGAAGGACGGAGGGATGGAAAGATGGAGGGCAAAGCCAAACAGGAGAAATGAAGAACCAATAAAAAGCTCATCCATGGATAATTTAATGTAAACATTTTCCATCCCATAGACTATGGCACAACCATAGAAGTATTGCTGAATATGCATTATGGTTTAAACATGAAGATGTGTTCATTATATAATAAATGGAAAAAACAAGTTAAGCACCATATTCTGGTAGTATATTTGTCTGTTTAAAATATGTATAGAAAAAGTAGGAAAGTACATTTAACAGAATGTCAGCAGCTATTTTTCTTCCAGTTTTCCCCCCCTCCTTTTAATATAATACCCTTTTACCTCTATGGTAACAATCATAGTAATAATAATTAAATTGAAATATCTGAGAGAAAATACGAATGCTCTGGATAATTTTAGAGAGAGGTTGCACACCTGGGCCACATTTCTTTTTGATACCTCTTGCATCTCCATGTATTTGGATGTATCTATTCACATCCAGACGACCTGGAGGTGGGGGCTGCTCACAGGTGTTCCTTTAAGACCTTTCACCTTTCTCAGGTGGCATTCAGGTATTCTTCCCTTCCTGTGGCTAGAACACACTCTCCTGTCTCAGCATTTCCATTGCATTTTAATTAACTAAGGCTGCTGAGAAGTGTGACGGGGGATAAAAATAACTTGGTCCCTTACAAAAACGGGGTCCTAGTCAGTGCTCAGTCCCATTGCTTCCTAGTACAAACTCCATGTAACTATTTTTTGCCCTCCAGATCTGCAGTTACTCTTAGGGGTGCTGGTTTTAGCAGGATCCCTGGTGTTAGGGAATCACACTTACTATTTTAGGCGACTTAGGTATTATATGAAATGCGTGTGGAGCACAGAAAAGTTTTAGTGAATAAGCAAGTGAATATATAAGTGAATGAATGACTGAATTGTAATTTGAAATCAGAGATCCAAAAATGCAGTTCAGCTACTAACAGTCTTTAATGTTTCAGCATCTACCATCTTCCAAACTTAGTTGCTTCACAAAACAATTATAGCGATATATATAGGACTCTCAGAAATATTAGAATTAAATGAGATAACATGTAAAAATGTTCTTCATGAACTTTAAGCCACATAAACATGCCTCTTACTTGTCTGAAACATGGCTCTTTATACTTTTCGCTATTATAATTTTCTTGTGTGCATCATTTCTTCCAACAAGGTTCTAAGTTCCTTAAGCATTTAGTCACAATCTGACTGAAAACTGTTTCCTTGTTTTTTATCATATTGCCTTGCTCCATCATTGATTGCCAATAAGCATTTTATTTGTTTTATTTATAAAATACTTCTCCAGCATCCAACCCTATTGTAAATATTCTCCAAGAACAACTCATTTAATCCTCATTGCAATTCTGTGAGGTAGATACTATAATTATGTTCTCATTAGAGACAAGGAAACTAGGGCACAGAGGGATTAGGCAACTTGCCTACAGTCACACAGGTAATGAATAAAAAAGCCAGAATTGGAACCCAGTTACTGTAACTCCAAAGTATATGAGAGAAATTTAAAGTATTATCATTATTGTATCACAAGAATGGACAGAAAGGGACTTCTCTGAATGGACAAGATAATTAATGCAATTTATTAAGAAACCTTTATGTATCAGGTACTACTCTGAGTGATTTATATCCATTATCTGATTTAATTCTTTGAAGATATATCAATATCATCATTACCCTTCCTTTCCCACTGACATAGGAAAAGATTATGTAAATGTTCAGGAAAAAATCCTATCTCTATAATACATTTTTATTAAGAACATTTTAAAAGTCATAATTAGATTTTAGGTGGTAGCCTTATTTAGCCCAGACTTATTTAATTCATTTCTTCTGGGACAGGTATCTATGGAAGAATTGGGGATAGAGGAAGCAAGCTATACCGATATATTCGAAATGTTAAGACTCACTCATACTGCTCTATATACAGCCAGATATTTAGCCAGATATTTCTCTCTTAGAAGACAAGCATATTTGGGGTTCATGCCTAGAGTAGCAATCTGAGAGCAATCTGAGAAAAAGAGGGTGGGCTTTATAATCAGACAGCCCTGAATTTGAATCATCTATTACTCTGTGTGTTCATAAGCAAAGGACTCAACTTCTCCTAGTCTCTCTGCAAATCTGTAAATGGAGATTAATAATAGTAATAATAGAACTGTTGAAAGTATAAATTCAGTCATACAAGTTAAGGGGCCAAGAAGAGTGCTAGGGAGGGGAATGAGCTCCTGCAAAGGGAAAGGTGAGAAGAGTGGCCGGTGAGGTGCTGAAACAAAGCACAGAGCAGGGCAAGAGTGTGGCAAATGACACAGTCAGCAAGGATCTATGGTAAGAACCTGGTGGGTTCTGGGAAGCTATCAAGGGTTTCTAAAGAAAGAACTAGTATGTTCAGATATGTTTATTTTTAAATATTTTTTTATTTATTTGAAAGAGAATGAGAGAGAGAGAGAGAGCACACAAGGAAGGGCAGAGGAAGAGGGAGAAAGATAATCTCCAGCAGACTTTCCTGCTGAGCAAGGAACCTAATGCAGGGCTCTATCCCATTACCCTGAGATCATGACCTGAGCCAAAATCGAGACTCAGATGCTTATCTGACTGAGCCACCCAGGCGTCCTTCAAATGTGCTTGTTTTTTAAAGAACTCTTTGGTCCAAAGTTTGCAAGCAAAAATTGCATAGTTTTATTTGAGATATTTGCCCAATTTGACTTCTTACTGAGTGTCAAATACCGTACCAACATTTTTTCTCCTATATTACTTAAATTTTTATACATCCTGAAAAATTAAACCTAAAATATTTTACATTTTACAAGTGAAGAACTCAAGTGATAGGAGAACTGGAGTTTGAGTCCAGGCTTACCTGACTTTGTAAGTGCTCTTGACACTGCCTGGCATTCATTGCCCCTGAAACAGATGTGAGTGATAGGGGGTTTAGGGGGTAGGCAAGGAGCACCAGGAGTATAGGGTCTCTGGCAGATATACCTTATTATAACCCCTCATGGAATCACACATGCATAATCCCCTCTTCTTGAATGCAGCTAGACCTGGAACTTGCCCTTATGCAGTTTGGCAAAGTTAAGAGGGATATTCATTATCATAATGGCATTAGGTTATATAAGATTCTGCTTTAGCCGACTGGAACACAAGATTCTTCTGCTGGTTCTGAAGAAGTAAGATGCCATGCTATAAGAAAGCCATTTGGCTCAGAACTAAGGGCAGCCACCAGGAGCTGAGATTGGATACCTGGCTGACAACCAGCAAGAGGATGGTGCCTCAGCCCTACAACCACAAGGAACTGAATTCTGTGAAGAACTATTTCATCTTAGAAGAGGTCCCAGGATCTAGAAAGAAACATGGCCCAGCCAACACTTTGGAGCAGCCTTGTGAAAACCTGAGAAGAGGACACAGCTAAACTGCGCCTGGACTCCTGACCCACAGGACACAGCAATTGTGAACTAGTCCAGGTTCTGGCGCAGTGGAGGAAGAAATTGTGGCCACTTGCAGAGTAATGTTTAACTGAAGGCTATACAATACCTGGAAAGAGTGAAGAACAAATTCTCCAGAGAAGAGACACAGGTCAAGCCACAGCTAGGGTATAGATTAGAATTGGAAAGAAGACAAGATGGGGTCACCCGTGAGTTGACTCAAGAAGCTATAATTCTACCTTTTTTTGTTTTTCCCTTTTCCGAACATACTATGCTTAGCTTTAAGAGTAAGTTTGAATTTTACTGTACATACTACAGGAAGATAGAATTTAGATATTTAGCTTTTTGTCACAGGTGACTTTTCTTTAGCTAAGTTCAACTATTTATTTTATATCTGCTGAATAGTTAGCCAGAGAACACATGGAATAGATGCATGTTCCATATACCATGTTCACAAGTTAACACAGAAGTCTTGAGCCATTAACTGAACATTTTCATCCATATGTAGGGTGGCTCTGCTATTCTTTTTCTCTTTTTCTTTGAAAAATGATGTAACAATATAAAGATATGTTTAACAATGTTTAATGAACTATATACTATTTTCTATATATGTATTTTCCCCAATCATTGTCCATATGTGTTATGTGTTAGAAAGTTATTATTATAAGAATGTTTTCAGCTGAGAGAAACAGCAAACCCAACTAAAACTGACTTGTACTGTAAAGACTATGATCTCCTAGATCAGGAAGTCCAGAGGTAGAGTAGGTTTATTTAATGTCAGTTTATTCAAGGTAAAAAGCCAATAGGGTATAAAGGTACTTTTACCAAAAAGACTGAAAAAACAAAAGTGGTTATAGAGGTCAAGTTTCAGGTTTCTTCCATCTCTACAAATTTCTATAGTCAATGTTGGTTTCATTCTCTGGTCAGAAAATCCCTACAATGTTTTCAGGCATCACATACAGATAAGATGATGAGCTGAGCAAACAGGGAGACCCCACATCCTCTTGCAGCTTTCTTAAGAGCAAGGCTATTTTTCATAAAAGCCCATGGTTTAGGACTTAGGTCCTAAACCAATTACGGCAATGAGAATAGGGTACCTCTAAAGCAAGCAAATCAATCCCAAAGTTGGCTGCCTATAAGATGAGGCAGGAAGGTAGCAGAACAAAATCAGATTAAGGCATCAAAGTAGAAATGGATTCCAGTAGTGTCTACTACAGAATGCATTGCATTTTTTAAAAAATAAGTTGCTTTCTTAAATCATCTTTAAAATATATATTCTTGGGTTGCCTGGGTGGCTCAGTTGGTTAAGCATATGCCTTCAACTCAGTTTGTGATCCCAGGGTCCTGGGATTGAGCCCCACTTTGGGCTTCCTGCTGAGCAGGAAGCCTGTTCTCCCTCCCCCACTCCCCCTGCTTGTGTTCCCTCTCTCGCTGTCTCCCTCTCTGTTTAATAAATAAATAAAAATCTTAAATATTCATTCATTCATTCATTCATTCATTCATTCATTCATTCATGGGGTGCCTGGGTAGCTCAGATGGTTAAGCGTCTGCCTTCAGCTCAGATCATGATCCCAGGGTCCTGGGATCGAGCTCTACATCAGGATTCTTGAGCTATGCGGAGACTGCTTTTCCCTCTCCCTCTGTCTCTCTACCCCACTGGTGCTTTCTCTAGCTTTCTCTCTCTCTAATAAATTTTTAAAAAATCTTTAAAATATGAGTACATATGTCTTCTCATGGTGAAGTACCATAATTTACTAACCTTTGCCCTAATTCTTTGTTTAATTTCAGTGGGTTTATAAAATGTAAGATGGTATTTTTCCAACCTTCTCAATTTCTATGCCAGTGATTTCTAGGGGTTAGGGTGGGCGAGTGTTTTCTATGAAGCTAGTTTTAGCTATACTAGAATAAAAAGTTCCATATGAATTGAGTGTTAAAGAGGTGATACTATTATTTAAGAAATCATCTTTAGTTTGCCCTCAAACAACAGTAAAAATATAAATCATCTATCTGGGATTTAGCATAGACAACAAAGGCAAAGTCCATGATAGGTTAATTTATTTGCAATTAAACTCTGGTAACATTTAGCTTATTTATGTTATCTCAGGCTCCCAAACTTCTAAGTAAATTTTGTTTGGGAAAATCCCAGACTGTTTTTGGTATTTTTAAAAACAACAGAAGTGCATCCTCCTCCATTTATTGGGCACACTATTATTTGCCATATTTTATTTTATTATCATAATTAACCCCAAGAAATCAGTATTATTATCTCCAGAGATTACCTTTAAATGGATTACAAAAGAATGCTCTCCAGAAAGTGGTGAAAATGGATATCTCATCTATGTTTTCTAGCTCAAACATCCATAGCATTCCCCTGTGTTAAATTGCCCAGAATAGTAGCTACTCAATAAATAGTTGTTAAATCAGTGAATGAACAAATTTTAAGCTCAAATGAGTGTTTTTGCTCCCCAGGATCATTAAAATGCCATTTAAAATCACACCATATATTCTCTACCAATTAAGGTACATTTAGCAGAATATAGTCTGTTCAGTTTAAATTGATTCACTTGATTTGATTTGGTTTGTTGTAATAGGCAAAAGTATGGTCCTCCCCAGAGCTTTAAATTATGTTCCTGGTTTCCCCCAATCACCCTACCTAAAGTGTAGCTAATTAAGTAGGAAAAAAGGAAAAAGAACCTTCTCCACAGGAAAGTCATTTTGTCTGCCTGGCTATTTTAGATGGAGTTTATTAGCAGAATGGAACCAGTAGTGAAAGGATAGCTAACATGGATGACCTTTCTCATTAGTCACAAAGATCAGAAGGCATGGAATTGTTGAGAAACCTTTCCATCCTTCCAACTTTGTTAGGAAGAATTGCAGATTAAATCCATAAAGTTGGGACACTACCATCTTGAAGCAGAACACTTCAGTTCCCTATGGAAGTGGGCGAGCAGCAAATGCGCCAGCTTCTATTTCATGTGCTCACTGGCACAAATCTTGTCAGGATTTGAGCTGTGGGATGAATCTGTGTGCATTTGTCTGTGTACGCACATACGTGTGGTGCAGCCTCACTTCTCCTCTCACATACTTGTGGTTTCATAATTATGACCCAGTGAATTGTATTCACCTGTTGCTGCCTGAAATCCTATACTCCCCTGAAGACTGATGTCAGCAGATGCTAGACACCACAGTGCAGTTGTTTTGAGAGATGATAACATGGTAGCTCCTTCGTAACCTCAGTCATTTTCTGTCTTAAGCCACCAGGTACTTGCCACCATGTCCCTCACTTATGCCTGCACGTGAGTGGTTAGGAATCCAAAAGGGAAGTAAGAAATGGAAGGGAAGTTACACTGGTAGGCCTTCTTGTATGTGCTGGGTATAAGGCACTTTGAGTCTCTCTCACCTTTTTAGTCCTCCAAGTGATATTTTAATTAGGTATTATTCCAATTTCACAGATGACAAATGAGGGCCTTGCAAGTTAAACAGCAGACCTGAAGTCATAAAGCCAATAAACCTGCAATTTCAACGTGGGTCTCAGGTGACAGAAAAAAAAAAATCTAGACATTTTTGTAAAATAAAAACACACTTAATGGGTTATTGATATAACCACTCAGCAGGTTAATACAGATGCTTCCTATTCTAATAAGTGAACAGCATTCAGATGACACATTGTTACATATTAGGATCTTAGAGTGAGCACCCATCAGAAAGAGGACATTTAATTCAAGTAGCCATATTTATGAAACATTTAAAGACTTTTGAGCATACACAAAGGATGCTGAAGGAATAGAGAGTTCAGAAATTATCTGACAAGAGAAAATTTTTATAAACTATAATTATAAATCACCTTACTCTAGCTCTCTCATTGGAGCATTTGAGCTAAAGAGCAGAAAGATTCCTTGCCAAGGATCACTGACCTTTCCACTGCCTCAAGTGATACTAATAAAACAGTCTCAGGAGAAGTTTCCTTACAAAGAGTCATATTTCAGGCTGATTTTAAGTCAAAGGCCTTGCCTCCAGAATCCCAGTATTGTCTTCCCTGGGGTAGCAGAGGTTTCCTGAGAAAACAACCACAATCTCTTCAGTCCCAGGAAGACGGCCTAGGAACCTGAGATTCATATTTGGTAAAATTTTACAAAAACTCTATAAGTATCTGCCAACAAAAAGGGAAAGAAAGAAAAGTCATATTCTCCTTCTCAAAACAAAGTGTTCTGGCAAAATCCCAGGATTGTGGGATAAAATCATGTTGTAACTATCTGAAAGGGGGAAAAATAATGCTCAGACACATTAGTTTTATTTTAGTTTACAATTAATAATTGTCAAAGATGAACACTAACCTGAGGTCTGTTTGACCCCATGCTTGTGTTCTCGATTTCCAACCATTGATTCCTAGACACATTTAAGTGGAAATTATTCAGTTGCCTGTCAGGGGTGTGTTGAAAGGAACCTCACATTGGGAAGCAGGCTGGTCTTCATAACCTCTTAGATCTTTTCACTTTCTCAGCTTCTTTGATGTTATGATGCAGCTGGATGGCATACTTAAAAAATCAGGTAAGGCTAATGATGAAAATTGGTGCTTAAAATAGAGCTTTGGAGGCTTTCACTTACCTTGATCTGCTCTGTATAACTCTGTGGATGATTGGCATTTGGCTCCATTAAAGGTTTATACACCATGGGCAAAATGTTAGCAATTGCTCCCTCCAACCTTATTATAACATGGTTCTTGGCAGCTAAGCCACATGCCAGCTCCTGAGTGGTTTACTTGGTGTGAAGATAATTACCCCAGGGTTAATTACAGAATTCTTCCAGCTTTATTACACAGGTTCCTCAGAGAGACAGATTCCGTTTTAGGGATACAGTGTGTAAGACTGACTACATATAAATGTGCTGCATCACTTCCAGACATGAATCCATGTAATCTAATAAACTTACAAAAGGCTGAATGATGAGGTTCACTTGGTTCTTCCATTCCTACCTCCCATACCTTTCTCAAATACCAAAGGCATATAGTGATAATGTGTTAGACATTTCCTACATTTACCATGGGCTGATTGGACAAATGATTTCGAGATCAATTTGTATCTATATCATGAGATTTTCTTAAAACTGTAAATTCCTCTCTCTGAAACATCTAAGACTGTTGAACATTCTCATTTTAAATTTTTTTTTCGGAAATTGTCTGCAAAGTTTTATCAATTAGTTTTTTTTGCTTCAATTAACAGAAAACAAAGACTTAAATAATGAGGATATCATTTTCCATATAACTCTCAAATTACAAAAAAATATAGAGGTAGGAATACAACCAGTGGCAATTATATACATTGTCTGGTTCTGCCTATATGGATTCTGTTTTCTTCTCATTGTCTTGTTTGTCCTCAGGGTGGCTCATTATGACCACAGGATGGCTACCAACTACAACTGGGGCAACAAGTTTCTGTAGGGACATTACCAATGCATGTGATATGATTCCTTCTTTTCGAGCTCTCAGGGTGCAACCTAGGTTAGGTGACCGATATGAGTATGTAGAGAAATGCCTTGGTTAGTCTGGAATGATTTAGAATGACTGGAATTCATTTCTGAAACTAGAATGTTAGTTCATAAACCAGCTTTTTATGCATGGAGGGCAAGGAAAGGTCAAAGAAAGAAGTAGACCACTCCAGATTTGCTGGTGTCAGGTTTTAATAAGCAAGGGAACTTGCATACAAGGCTTTACTTGGGCAGCCATGGGACATGTGGATGTCTGCACGCACCCACCAGAATTTTGAAAGTTTACATAGAATCCTTAACTGTGTGTAGTCACATATGCCATGCAGATGGTCTCAGCAATACCTTCCTCTCTAAAAGTTTATGTTTTGGGGACATCTCCCACTGTGAGAATGGTGGGCAGAACTTATGTTTTAAGGACAGGAGAGGAGGTGAGGAATCTCTGGTTGCTTGGGTTTAGCTTGTGAGTCAACCAACAGTCACTTTCTTTCTATTACTTCCTCCAACCTGGGGATGGGTTCGGTTTCTTCTACATCACATAAAAAGGTAGAGTGGAAACCTTAGTATCCTGCTTGGAGGCAAGAAGATATGATAATACTGCATAGTAAACCAAGGGTTTCCTTTATGCAAGCCAACACACTCTTCTAGTGACTCCTCTCTCTCCTAAGCCTATTCTCCTTTCACAGACACTTCAGTGCTGGTAGTCTCAGAGTTCTGTTCCTGAAATTCTATTTTCACTCTAGAGATGATATGTGTGTTATTATAATATATGGTATACACATTATGTCATGCATGCATATTGTGTATAGAGATTGAGGGAACAGACCCTGAAGCCAGGCAACCTAAATTTGAATCCCAGTTTGATTATGTGGTGTTTGATTCATCTTAAGCAATTTCTTTTTTTTTCTAAGATTTTATTTATTTATTTGACAGACAGAGATCACAAGTAGTCAGGCAGGCAGAGAGAGGGTGGGGGAGGCAGGCTCCCTGCTGAGCAGAGAGCCCGATGTGGGGCTTGATCCCAGAACCCTGGGATCATGACCTGAGCCGAAGGCAGAGGCTTTAACCCACTGAGCCACCCAGGCACCCCCATCTTAAGCAATTTCTTAAACTCTATATGTTTCATATTCTTAAAATGGAAATTAGGACAAAAACATCCTTTATCTCATAAAGCAAAAAGGTTTTATAAGGATTGAATAAGAAAATATGTAAAGCTTACAACAGTCTTTGGCCTCATTTTACAAACCTTTCCTATGGTGCTTCAACCTCAAGAAAGGTTGATATGAGTAAAGGAAAGAAAAAGAGAGAAGACAAGGCACCATATCTTGTTTCTTATTATCTTATTTCAGGTTCAAAATGACAACAGTGATGAAAGTCTTAAGAAACAACTTGTGTTTCTTTACACTCACTATTTGGAAGGAGAAAATCAACATTTACTGTGGTCTTGGTGTATGCTAAACACTGCTGGGGGTACTTTAAATCCACCTTCTTCTGTAGTTTCCCTCAAACCACATGAAGCAATGTTGTTACTCTTTTACAAAGAAAGATTCCAGGCTCAGAGAACATGGGTATATTGCCCAAGGACAGTAATTGGGGAAATCAGGATTTGAAATGTGATTAGTCTAACTTTGCTTGCTTATTTTTACTTATTCCTTAGACTTTGGTTTAACCATTGTTTCTTCTTTAAAGGCTTTTCTGACCACTCGGACTAGATTCTGTGATCCACTTCTTTGTTGGCAGAAGACCCTCTGCTGCAGTGGTATTGTTCATCACATCACATTGTTTTGTCCAATATTGTCACATTTTTATGTGTTCGCCTCACAGATTGCCCCCTGCCATAGACTTTTACCTCCCATTACATTTTCAGCAAATAGCAGTAACCTCAGTAAGTTTATATTGAATGAACAAATAAATTAGTGGGCAGACATGAGACCCTTTAAACTCCATGATGTTCTTTCTTCTATGACACTTAGATCTTCTGTCTTCCCTTAAGAGAAATGTGCCAAGTTGGGAGGGACGGAGATGTATATGTGTGTATATGCTGTGTGTACATGTATATGAAAGTTGAATGATTGACAAAATCTGGTTTATATATGGTTTGTATATATCTATTAGTGATTCTATATAGATATACTATAAATATAGGTGATATTGATAGATATATATAGTCAAAAGATATATCTGTATATTCTGGAGATGTTCTAGTAAGTGGGAAGTCCAAAGGACCTCAGCACCTTACTTCTTCTCACCCAAGGCTGGGGTTTTGTAGACTGGCCAACTGAAGGACAGAAAGAAGTGACTGGTAAAATTCCCTTGACTAATCCCTGGAGGAGATGAGCTGTATATGAATTCTTAAGTCTCCTGAACTCAAATGAAGATCTCCCTTTTAAACATTTCTGTGGGGCAGATACATCTGGTTATATCACTGTGTCAGATCATTTGACTTTCCTTTGAAAAGTGGAAAAAAATCTAGAGAAAACTTCAATTTATAACAAAAGAATAAAATGTATATGTATGTGTACGTTAAAATGGAATACAAATCTTATATTTCAAATTATAACAAATTATAAACTTCAAATATAAACTTCCAAATTATAAACTTCAAATTATAACAAAAGGACAAAATGTATATGTATGTGTATGTTAAAATGGAAAACAAATCTTGTAGTTTCTTATCCCCCATTAGCTTTATTTTTTAAATTGTTTTTCCCTTCTTTGTTACTATTCCTAAACATTCACTTCTGAGGGGCATGTGTATTATGCAGAGTCTGAGAAGATCAATTTAGTGAAAATGCTGAAGATTCATATATTTTATGGGACCAAGGAGATGGGTTCCAAGAGAAAGATTTGTGGTCATTTCCAAATTAATGTACAATATATAAAAACACTGAAGGAAAAATTTTTGATTTTCACACGAAGTAAAAACTGACTTTCTCACTTTAAATAGCTCTGCAGCTTTCTTTGGAAGGTGGGTAAGGAACACTTCATAAAAATAAACATTTATGGATGCAATTTATTTCTTACATGTTCGATTATTCATAAATCTATTAAAGCAACTCAGATGATTAGTTGATCGCATTTACATAGCAAATATTTATTAAGTGTCTTGTAAGCATTAAATGCTGTGCTGGGTAAAATGCTGGATGAGTCTTAGTTATTATTCTCAAGGAGTTTTCCATCCAGCAATGCCATCCGTGTGGATTGCACACTACAGCTTATGAAGGCTGTCATTATTGCCACTTTTATTTGCACTAACACATGCTGATAATTATAACAGTCTTATAGCTAGGCAGATGAGTATGGTTATTTTCTTTTCATTTTACAAATGAGAAATTGGAGGTTTAAGGATGTTAAGTGACTTGGTCTAATTCACAATAGTTAAATGATGCCAAGATTTGAATTCAAAGCACTTAACACAATTCCCAGCAGACTTAACACAGCACCATGCCTTAGCTATTAATAATAAGGGAATTTGTATCACTTCATTTCTTATTTTATGAAGCTGGAACTTTAGTGTATCTTACTAGTATTAATAGTCTAAAACAACACCACTGACAAAATGAAAATTCTGTCACTGGATAGTTAATTTTGATTATAAAGCACATCATTTATTATAGTATTGAAACTCATTTTGTGCCTATCAGTGACTAAACTGGATTGCGGTCTGTGTTTTTCTTTATTGGATTTTTTACCTTCCTCCCTCCCTCCCAAACAAACAAACAAACAAAAACCAACTCCTGGTATTTTTACATAAGGTGCTTTCTCAATAACAATGTGTTAGGTTGAATTATATGTATCTACCACTAAGGGCAGCTTATTATAGTGGTTAGAAAAACGAGCTCTGGTGTCAGACTCTGGGTTTAAGTCCTGTCTCCACCACCAGTAAGCTTTGTGACCTCTGGCAAATTTCCTAGTCTGTGTGTGACTTTGTCTCCTCATCAAAAATGAGGATGAATGTAATTATGTCATACTGATAATGGTCCTGATTAAATGTGAAGATGTTCTTAGTGACACCTTAGCTTCAATTAGAACTAAATTTCTTTTACTTCCTCCTGTTTCTTTCTCATCTTACTAATGATCTCAACTTGATTTTATAGAAAATCTCCAGCAACCTGGGTAAAATGTAGATTCCTAGACCCCACTTCCCAGGTAACTGTACCCCGCAGGCTTGATGTGGACTCAAACAATTTGCATTTTTCCCAAGCATTCCTGGATGACTTTGCTGTGGGTGGTCCACCATCCATGTTTTGAGAAATTCAGCCTTGGGACAGTTGCATATGCAGTTTGTTGTGCAATCTGTACACAATTCCCAGTCCCTGTCCCTATGTCCTGGTTAGGAGGCAACACTAAGTGTTTTGTTTCCAGAGTTCCCTGGGTTGCCACCCATAGGATGGGAGGGACATTCCAATTTTCTGATCCTATTCACATTTCAATCCTGCCCAGCGACTTTACTAAATCATTAAGTCTCTAAAAGCTGGAGGTGACCAAGCTTTTTCCACTGACCCACAAATCTCTTTAATTTCTTGGAAGGTGCCTTGAAATGTCAAAGGGAACCTCAAAAGCAACATTCTCAGCATAACTATTCGGGAATTGCCCCACGTGCCATTTCCTGGGAGTTAAATGCGGATGACAGTTCCTTCTTTAGAAAGAAAAAAAAAAAAGTAGCAAAGGAACAAGAAAAGTTATGAGGTTCATATTAAAATTATGCACATGAGAAGTTAGAACGTGGCAGTCATGCACTCTCATGCCAGAAATACTTCCCAGAAAGCTCATATTTGAACAGCAATGTGGGCTTTAGGTAAGAAAGTAAAGACAACTCTGAGCTAAGCCAGCTTCTTGACTGGAAGGAGCTGTAAATAATGAAAATTCCTACTCCTTAGCTAGTCCTAAGTGCTAGGCACAATGGCACATGTCTTCTGCATAATTTACATGGTCAAGATCGTATAGATAGTGTTAGGCAGAGGTAGAGATAGGAATATCTCAGTCTCTCTCCCTCCCCAGAGTCATAGGAAGAAAACACCAGTTGTCTCCTTGGCTTCTTTGCCCCAGTGTTTCTGACCAGGTTATCTCTGCCGAGAAGGTGCCACAGACCTTAATAGTGCCAGTTTAAAGAATAAGTCAGCCTGACTGAAGGAGAAGAGGGGAAGCACTTAGTGAAGAGGACAAACTGAGTTACATAATGAAACCCATTTACTTCACTTCTGTGAAAAGTAGAAGGAGGAAGCTTTGAAAAAGAAGGAAAACAAAGTTGAAGTTTATTGCATAGAGAGAGGTGTTACTTTGTTTCAGGCTCTTATGGACTGAGGGGTAATATGACTAAGAGCAAAGACTTGGGGCCAGAGTCCCTAGGTTTACATTACATCTGCCTCACTTATTTTGTGACCTTTGCAGTTCCTTAAACTCTGCTTGCCTCTATTTTCTCCTCCATCGTGTTCTCTATAGATGTCGATGGTGGTGGTGTCACTGTCTCTTTAGACTGACCCCAATTTTTTTAATGTATAGAAAGTGCTTGGAATCAAGCCTGGCACACAGTGACCACAACTGAAACATTTGCTGTCATTCTCATGTCTTTAGTGTTTAAGCTGTGAGCTCTGCGAGGGTGGAACCACATCTAATTGTTCCCTGTTCCTTCAGTTTCTAGCCTGGGATCCGGTTCTGAGTTGAATTAGCTACTCAGATGAGTAAGACTCTGTATTTTGCCCTTTTTCACCAGACCCAGTCCACTAAAACCGTATAGGAATAGTTCCTGAGTAGTTCAGGAACATGCCGGAGAAGCCAGGGGTTTATGTACTTTTCTCCTTCCAGGAATTAGAGAGGAAGTGTTTGTAGTTGATGTTGTTGTTTTGTTTATTTGTTTCAATTTGACCACACCTAGAGCCTAAACCAAGTCCAAAGAAAGAAATGGCAATAAAAAAGGGATAGGGGAAGTGGATGGAAAAAGGTAAAAGAGGGAGTGTTGCCAAGAGAGAAAATATTTATTAAAAGTCACTGTTGGGACGCCTGGGTGGCTCAGTTGGTTAAGCAGCTGCCTTCGGCTCAGGTCATGATCCCAGCGTCCTGGGATCGAGTCCCACATCGGGCTCCTTGCTTGGCAGGGAGCATAAGTGCATAAATGCTTGGCATTTATAAAGGGAGCATAAATAGTTGGCATTCTGAGCATAAGTGCAAGGAAAGACATGTACAGTTCCCTACACATGCACACAGCTCGAGAGGAAGGGAACAACCTTTATTTCAACATTTCTAGATGTTCATGTAGGTGTTCCATAGTAGTAGCTACCTTAATGGCTACCTGCTGAGTATTTCTGTTCTAGCAAAGAATAGAAAAAATGTGCTTAATATGAAGGTGTTGCAAAGCACATTCTATCACTCACCCAGAAGAAAGCCCCTTTCAACTCTTAAATTCTCTCTTTTTCCTGGTTATACTACATGGCCTAAATAACAGGTGTTTGGTTCTAATTATGGATGGATGGATGGATGGATGGATGGATGGATGGATGGTTGGATGAATGAATGAAAGAATTTTTCCTGTTCAAGAAATCTACTCAATTCAATTTTCTATAGGACACTGGGCCAGAGAACTAATGTTTCCTGAAGTCACAGAAGAAAGATGTTTGTTTCAGTTTTCCCACAACGAGCACTTAAAGCAGATGGTCTATTTAAGAATGCAGTTAAATCCTACCATTTAAGTTTGTCATGATCCTCAGTTGGTCACTTTATAAAGAAAATTCTCTGACCATCCTTTTCTGGTGGAAATTTGCTTGGAAAAATCCATAATGAGGTCTGATTATTGGAAGCTTAAAGCTTCTTCTCTGGCATTCATTTAAAAATAATGAAGGCTCGAAGCCACCTTGACAATAGATCTGATTTGACCTGACTGATTAAAAGGGTCAATGGGAGTTCATTTTTTTTTAAGAAAAATAGGCCTTCTGCTTCTGTAATAGGATAATCTTTGTGATTAGAAGAGTCACAATTCATGTACAGCTGAGCAAAAGGATTCTTTAGTGAAGGAACCTATACTACCAAACTGTAGAGATTAGTTACAATTTCCCCTTGACACTAAAATGTACCATTTTCAGTGTGCATTTTGATCAAAGGTACTTCTGCTATCGCTTTAACTGATATATACTCATAAAATGTAATCATATGATGTGCTGCATTTTTTATGGAAATAAAATGTGACCAATAAACTCCACATAAAGATCTGAAAAAAACTGACAGTCTTGCAATTTTGATTTCAGGAATGAATGCATTCATGTATGTGTGAGTGCAAGGAAACCCATCTGCATGGGTGTTTGTGCGCACATAGCTTGAAAGCAAAGGAGTAACCATCATGGCAGTATTTTTAGTTATCACTGGAGGTTGTTCTAGAATAGGATAACCTTACTGACTACCTGCTGAGTAATTCTAGCCAGCCGGAATCAGACAGAAAAACTTTAATGCTGTGTTCATTTTGTTTGCCTACATTATCTTTATGGAAGGAAGATGTGAATGATTATATCAAGAGTAGTTGAGAAAGTTTTCCATTGCTGAGCATTTTGATGAAAGATAGTCTCAGGTAAAGCACAAACACCACAAACAAAACCAGCAACCTAGATTAAGTTTTACACAAAGGGTTTGAAGCCAGAGAGCACTGGAATGAACAATAAAATTGTCATGTACTATGGTGTGATGTTGGCTGAACTGTAGGACTGCTTGAGGCCTTAATTTTCTCATCTGTAAAATGAAGTTAATACTGTTACATAGCTCAGACCCTCAGTATATGGAAGGTGGTTCTTACCAATATTCTTGTTAGTGTTATTTGATTATGTGTATATATATATATATATATATATACACACACACATATATGTATACATACATATATGAATATATGTATACTTACCTGCCTGGTATCTATTTCTGACCCCATCTACTCTGTCAAATGTTCTATTCCTGCCCATAAAAAGTGAGCAGATAGAACCTGCTCTATATAAATATGCTATTTATTTGAAGCCCACTTTGGAGTCAGTTACCTGAACACTGAGATTATTTTCTCCCCCATGTTAATGGTAGTATGAGTAGCGTGAGTTGGCTAACTCATTTCCAACACCTATCTTTGCCAGACGTTGTGCACACATTTTACATGCATTATGTTATTAATTTCTATAGAAGTCCCATAGAAATTTTTAAAAGGAGCTAAGACTTAGTGAGGGCAAGATAGTTTATGGCAGCACCAAGCCAACCCAGATTTTTCCAATTCAAAATCCTTGTCCTTTTTTACTGCACAATTTTGCCTTTAAGTAGTAAGAAAAGTAATGATCATAGCTCAGATATGGGGCTAATTTGCAGAAGCCCACCAAACTCAGAATGTAGCCAGCATTTAGACCATTGTCTCTTTGTGTTTCTGTATCTCTTTGGGCCTTCAGTTACAAGGAACAGAAAAACCTGACTCATACAACCTTACAGATGGGGAAATTAATCACCTCACCTCCTAACAAGGCCAAGGGTAGGAGGAGTGCTAATTTTAATTCAGTTTATAGGGCAATAGCTCTTTAAAAGCCCAAGGTTTTTTCCACCTCTCCTTTCTGCCTCTTCAGTGTGACTTTCATGTTGTTATACTAAAATGATTTCTGCATGTCCAGATGTCATATATGGATATCTCTTCCTGTATCTTTTTTTAGGAATGATTAATCCTTTTCTAGAAGCCCTAGTAGACTTTTTTTTAAAGATTTTATTTTATTTATTTACTTGACAGAGATCACAAATGGGCAGAGAGGCAGGCATAGAGAGAGAGAGGAGGAAGCAGCTGAGCAGAGAGCCCGATGCGGGGCTCGATCCCAGGACCCTGAGATCATGACCTGAGCTGAAGGCAGAGGCTTAACCCACTGAGCCACCCAGGCGCCCCCCTAGTAGACTTTTAAAAAAATTTGTTTCATGTCTCATGCTAGGATTAGCATGTATTCCCATAATAAACAATCAGTGGCAAGGAAATTAGGATTACTGTGATAGGTTTAGTCAAACTTTTGGAGTGGGATGGGTGATTGGAACACAATCAGTGAACCTCTCAAATATGTATGTGTGTGCATGCACTTGTAGCTACATGGAGGCTACAGTATTTCTCCACACAGTGGATAATATCCCTACTTCTCTGAAAATAGAGTAGCTTCCAGTTCCCCTTTGTGGTATCCATTCCAACCTCAAAATAGAGAATACGTGCCTAGCTCTTATGGAATTGACTTGACCGTAGTCCAATTTGTTATTCTTTGTCAATCTCTAATGAACAGGGGTGGCAATTGGATAAATTAGATAAACCCATTCAGGGAAATCACTTGAATAAAGAAAGCTATAGCTATAATACCAAAGTCTTACTCATAAGAGAGCCAGCCCTTCAACAGTGCATTTTAAGAACAGTGATGGAGTTTATTTATATTGTATCGAAGTTTCAGTGAGCTCATATTTGTCTCAGTAAATATCTTTACTTCTTTTTAGATAAATATTTAGATTGGTATTATGGGCCATAGGGCTAGGTATATTTTCCAAATTGGTATAATTTTTACACTTTGACCATCAAACTAGAAACATGTATCATGAACATCTGGTCTTGACTTATTTTTAAAAAATTACCATTCTGACAGGTATATAGTGGTTATCTCTCACTAGAGTTTTAATTTCCTTTTCCCAAAAGACATTAATGATGTCTTATATTTTTTTCATTTTTTGTCATTTCTATGTGTTATTGATGTGTATAAATATTTCCCCATTTTTAATTGGGTTGTCTGTCTTTATAATTTAATTGTAGGAGTTCTTTATATATTGGGGATACAAATCTTTTATAAAATATGTTCTATGAAAATCTCAGAGTATAAATTATCTAATGATTTCCTTTACAAAGTCTTAAGTTAAGCACAAGTTTTAATTTTGATAAAGTCCAATATATAAATGTATCATTTTGGTGGTTAGTGCTCTTTATGTTTTAATCTAAATAAACTTTGTGTATCCTTAAATTGCAGAGATATTCTCCTATATACTTTTCTAGAATTTTAGCTTTTATATTTATATATATGATTAATCTCAAAAATTTTTGCATATGCCTTGAGGTCAACATCAAGGTTATCCCTCTCTGCTTTCTATGCAAGTGCAGTTGTTTGAGCATTAGCATCATTTGTTGAAAAGATTGTCCTTACTTCATTGATTTGCTTCAGTGACTTTATAAGACATGAATTACATGTAAGAATTAGTTTATTTGTGGTTTCTCTATGTAGTTCTATTAATTGATTATCTATCTCTTTCTGCCAATACTTCATGATTACTGTAAGTTAGTCTTGAATCCTGTAAGTTAGGAAATAGTATTAGTAGTCCTCCAACTTTTTTAAAAACTTTATTTATTTATTTTTAAGATTTTATTTATTTACGACAGAGAGATCACAAGTAGGCAGAGAGGCAGGTGGAGGTGGAGGCAGGAATCAGGCTCCCTGCTGAGCAGAGAGCCCAATGCAGGGCTTGATCCCAGGACCCCGAGACCATGACCTGAATTGAGGGCAGAGGCTTAACCAGGCGCCCCAATATTTTTTTTCATTAAAAAAGTATTGCCTTTGTTATTCAAGGTTTTTAAAATAAAAATTATAGATTCTATTTTTGATTTCTACTGCCTTCTGGGGTTTTGATTGATACTACATAGATGGGGGCGAAAGACACAGATATACAGATACACAGATATAGAGATAAAACTAGAAATAAATGGTATCATAATAATAGTATAATCTTAGTAATTTAATCCATGGACATGATAAACTAATGACCTATCTGGGTCTTTTAAAATGTCTTCAAATGAACTTTGTAGTTTGTATGAAAAGTTTTCACATCTTTTGGTAAATTGATTTCTAAGTAGTTTTTGTTTGGTAATGCTATGATAATAATTATTTTCAATTTTGCTTTCCATTTGCTTATAGGTATACAGTTGATTTTTGTTAATTAAGCTAGTCTCCTATGATATTGTTAAATTTATTTATTACTTCTGCTAGGGATTATTTTTGGTAGATTTCTTATTAATTTCTATGTACATCCTAATATCATCTGTGAATATTTGAACTTTTGCCTTTATTTTTCTTACCTTTTGTATTGGACTGAAACATCAGTATGATTTTATTTTATTTTATTTTATTTTATTCATTTATTTGTAAGAGGGTGAGAGAGTGAGAAAGTGCACAAGCAGGGGGAGCGGCAGACAGAGGGAGAAGCAGGCTTCCCCCTGAGCAAGGACCCCCACATGGAACTTGATCTCAGGAACCTGGGATCAAGACTTGAGCCAAAGGCAGGTGCTTAACAGACTGAGCCACCCAGGTGTCCCCATCAGTATAATTTTAAATAGAAATGGTAGTAAGAGATCTTATAGGAAAGCATTCATAATGTTAGTTACATATAATGTTATTGATAGGATTATTATATATGCCCATGATCAGGTTGAGGAATATACTAACTCCAGTTTGCCAAGAAGTTGTATAATGAATAGGTAGGTGTTGAATTTTGACAGTTCTTTTTCTGTCCACTCCCTCTCTTCCCTTTTCTTCTGGGACTCAATTTAACATCTAAGTTTGTCATTTAATACTGCCCCATAGCTTACTGATCCTCTGTTAACCTTACTTCAGTGAATTTTTCTTACCCTTTTTATGCTTCAATGCAGAAAATTTCTACTGCTATGTCTCTCTCTCTCTCTCTTTTCATTATTAGATTGGCAGTTAATTTTATCCAGTGAATATTTCATTTGTGGTATTAGATTTTTCATTTCTAGAAACTTTATTCCATTCTTTTTTTAATATCTCCTGTTTTTCTTCTCGTCATGCTTTAGCTTTCCTCTACCTTTCTGAACATATTTATTTAAAGTAGCTGACTTAATACCCTTATTTATTTAAATTCTGTGATTTGGACTTGGTATGTTAATATTTTTTTCAAAATATTTTTTCACTTATTTTCATGATGGATATTGTTCTTTGGTCTTCATATTTTTTTCAGATTTTGATATCAGGGTAGTACTGGTCTTATAAATTGAGTTGGCAAGTTGTTCCTCTATTTTTTTTTTCTTTAAATGCATGATAAAATTCACCATTGAAGCTACTGGCCTGATAATTTTCATTCTGGAAAATAACTCAATTATAAATTCATTTTTAAAATTTTAATTTAAGCTCATGCTATTTTGGTTTTCTGTTACATGCTAGTTTTTGCAATTTGTACCTTTCAAGAAAACTGTTCATTTCTTCTAAGGTTTTTTTAAATTATTAGCACAAATTTTATTTATTACCTTAATATGTCTTTATTATCCCTATAAATCCATTGGTGATGTCTCTCATTCATTGCTGATATTGGTAATTTGTGGGGTTTTTTTCTATTTTATTGACCAATTTGCTTATTTATTTTTATACATAGATGCCATCCCAAAACAGGCTTTGATGTTATTGTTTTTCTATTGTGTTCACATTTATTGATTTCTGGATTTTCTTATTTCTTTACTTTCTTCTATTTATTTTGGCTTTAATTTGGTCTGTTCATCTGTATTTTTCAATAGAAGCTTATTTCTTTGATTTGAGAACTTCCTTCATAGTAAAAACAATTTTTCCAAAAGACCTATTAGCTTGATTTGATTCATTTTGATAAGTTATACTTTCATTTTCATTTCACTCAAAATGTTTTCAATTTGCCTTGTGATTTTTGTTGTTGTTTTTCCATGGGTTATTTAGAAATATGATGCATTATTTCTGAATAGTTGTGGATTTTCTAAATGTTTTTTTTGTCTTGATTCTTAATGTAAAATTATTATAATCTGAGAACATATTATATTATAATCAGAGAACAGATAAGAAAAATAAAGGCAAAAGTTCAAATACATAATCAGAGAACGTTTAAAGTGTCCTTTAAAACTTACTTAGAACTCTTTGTTGGCATAGCATATGACCTTTCTCAGTTAACATTTTAAATGCTCTTGGTAAAAAGCACATATTTGATGCTATTGGGTAAAATGTTCTATAATGTAAATTAGGAAAAGTTTGGTGATAGTGTTAAAATTTTCTCTGGGAGCTACTAGTTACATCAGTTACTAAAAGAGGATTTTTAAAGTCTCCAAGTATAATTATGTGCATTTTTGTATTTTATTTTTCTTTCAAATTTGTCTTTTCCTGTGTTATCAATTTTGAAGCTCCATTTTTAGGTGCTTGAAAATTTTTTCATGGTCCCTAATGAATTGGCACCTTTATCATTATATTGTTTTTTTCATTCCTTATAATATCTTTCACTCAAAAGTCTACTTTGCTTGATATTAGTCCAGCCACTCCAGCTTCCTTCAGATTAATGTTAGCCTGTTGTTAGTATAGTATATCTTTTTAAATTATTTTAACCAATTTGTGTCTATGTGTCCCACTTGTTCTTTGTTATTTTTTCCTGTATTTTTAGAAGTTATTAAGTAGATAATATTATTCTATTGCAATATCATATTTACTTCTAAGTATACTTTTTCTGTATTCTATGTTGTTAATGGTCACTCTAGATTTTACAGTATGCATTTCTAACTTATTGTAATTGACAATCTATTAATATTATACCATTTCTATAAATAACATATGATGGTTACAACCATATACTTTCTTCTCCTTTGTTGTATTGACATTATACTTAGTTCTATATGTGTTTTAAATCTCACAGTAGACAAACCATGAGAGACTGTGGACTCTGAGAAACAAACTGAGGGTTTTGGAAGGGAGCAGTATGGGGGGTTGGGTGAGCCTGGTGATGGTATTATGGAAGGCACGTATTGCATAGAACACTGGGTGTGGTGCATAAACAATGAATGCTGGAACACCGAAAAGAAATAAAATAAAATAGAAAAAAATACAATAAAAAATACATTGTATTTTCTGCCCTAAGTAGTCAGTTATCTTTTTAAAGGAAATATGTACACATACACATATACACATGCATCAAATTATATACCACCTTGGTGATCTTTATTCCTTAGTATGGATCTGGGTTTTCACCTGGTATTGTTTTTCTGTAGCCTCAAGAACTTTCTTTAATATTCCTGGTAAGGCAGATCTTTGAATTCTTCAGCTTGTATTTGTCTGAAAAAAAAAATAGTGTTTATTTTTTAAGGATATTTCTGCTGATTGTACAACACTATTTGTTGAAGACATGGTCTTTCCTTTGCATATTCTTGCTTCTATTGTCAAAGATTCTGGGCTTTCTATCTTGTTCTGTTGAACTGTGTATCTGTGTTTATGCCAGGACATATGCCATACATGTTTGATTACTACAGCTTTGTAGTATGACTTGAAGTCTGGAATTCTGATTCTTCCAGTTTTGTTTTTCACTTTCAAGATTGTTTTGGCTATTCGGGGTATCTTTTGGTTCTATACAAATTTTAGTATTACTTGTGTTAGTTCTGTGAAAAATGCTGTTGGTATATTGATAGTGATTGCATTAAGTCTGTAGAGTGCTTTGGGTAGTACAGACATTTTAACAATATTTGTGCTCCCAATCCATGACGATGGCATATCTCTCTATTAGTTTGTGTCATCTTCAATTTCTTTCATTGATCTTTTATAGTTTACAGAGTGCGGAATTTTTATCTCTTTGGTTAAGTTTATTCCTGGGTATTTTATTATTTTTGGTGCATTTGTAAATGGGATTGCTTTCTTAATATATGTTTCTGCTGCTTAATTATTAGTATATAAAAATGCAACAGATTTCTGTACATTGATTATGTATACTATGACCTTATTGGATCCATTTATCAGCTCTAGTACTGTGTGTGTGTGTGTGTAGTCTAAGGTTTTCTATCTATAGTACCATGTCACCTACATAAGTTTTACTTTTTCCTTACCAATCTGGAAGTCTTTTATTCTTTTTTCTTGTCTGATTGCTGTAGGTAGGACCTTTAGTATTATGTTCAATAAAAGTGATGAGAGTGGACATCCTTGTCCTGTTCCTGATATTAGGGGGAATATTCTCAGTTTTTCCCCATTGAGTATGGCATTTACTGTGGGTTTTTCATATATGGACTTTATTATGTTGAGATGTGTTCCATCTAAACCTACTTTCTTGAGGATTTTTATCATGAATATTTTACTTTATCAAGTGCTTTTTTTTACATCTTTTGAAAAGATCATATGGTTTTTATCCTTTCTATTATTGATGTGATATACCATGTTGATGGATTTGCAAATATTGAACCACCCATGCATCTGGGAATAAATCCCCCTTGATCATGGTGAATTATTTTTTAATGTATTATTTGATTCAGTTTGCTAATATTTCGTTGATAATTTTTATACCAATGTCCATCAGAGGTAATAGTCTATAGACCTTCTATTTTATTTTGTTTTATTTTATTGGTGTGTTTATCTGGTTTTAGTATCAGGGTAATTCAGTCCTCATAGAATGAATTGGGAAGTCTTCTTTTTTCTTCTGTTTTTTTTTTTTTTGTAGTAGTTTGAGTAGAAAAGGTATTATCTCTTCTTCAAATGTTTGGTAGAATTCACCTGTGAAACTGTCTGGTCCTGGACTTTTGTTTGTTACAAGTTTGTTTGTTTGTTTCTTTTTTCTTTTTGAATTATCAATTCAATTTCATTTCTGCGTACTGGTGTTTAAATTTTCCATTTCTTCCTGATTCAGTTTTGGAAGTTTATATTTTACCAGAAATATGTCCATTCTTTTAGGTTATTAAATTTGTTAGCGTATAATTTTTCATATTTTCTTATAGTCTTTTGTATTTCTGAGTTGTCTGCTGTTATTTATCCTCTCTCATTTCTCATTTTGCTTATTTGAGGCCCCTCTTTCTCTCTTTTAAATGAATCTTGTTAGTGTTTTACCAATTTTGTTGCTCTTTTCAAAAACTAGCTCTTGGTTTATTGCTTTCTTCTCTTGTTTTTGTTTTGTTTTGTTTCTATTTAGGTTATTCCTGCTCTGATCTTTGTTATTTATTTCCTTATACTGCTTTTGGGTTCTATTTATTCTTATTTTTGTAGTTCTTTTAGGCATAGAGTTAGGTTGTTTATTTGAATTTTGTCTTCCTTCCTAAAGTAAGCCTGTATTGCTATAAACTTCCTTTCTTGAACAGTTTTTTCTTTTTTTTTTTTGTTTTTGTTTTTGTTTTTTTTTTTTTTGTTTTGGTTTTTTTTTGGCTGCATTCCAAAGATTTTGGACCATTGTGTTTTCATTTTCATTTGTCTGCATGTATTTGTGATTTCCCGTTTGGTTTCTTGGTTGATTCATTCATTGTACAGTAGCATGTTATTTAACCTCTATGTATTTGTGTTCTTTCCAGATTTTTCCTTGTGATTGATTTCTAACTTCATAGTGTTGTCAGAAAAGATGCGTGAAAAGACTTCAATCTTTTTGAATTTTTGAGGTTTGTTTTGTGGCCTAATGTGTGATCTATTCTGGAGAATGTTCCATGTGCACTTGAAAGGAATGCCTATTCTGCTGTTTTAAGATAGAATCTTCTGAATATATCTGGGCCAATGTATCATTCAAAGCTACTGTTTCCTTGTGGATTTTCTCTCTGGATGATCTGTCTGTTGATGTAAGTGAGGTATTAACTGACTTAAGTATTTGTGTTCTCCCATGTTGAGTGCATAAATATCTATAATTGCTTCATCTTCTTGTTGCATTGTCCTCTTAATGGTTAGATAGTATCCTTCTTTGTCTCTTCTTACAGTTTTTGTTTTAAAGTCTATTTTGTGCAGTATTATTACTGCTACCCCAGCTTTCTTTTGACATCCATTGCATGATAAATTCTTCTGCATCCATTTCCTTTCAATCTGTAGGTGTCTTTACCTCTGAATTGAGTCTCTTGTAGGCAGCATATAAATGCATCTTTTTTCTTTTTAATCCATTCCATCACTTTATGTTTTCTGATTGGAGTGTTTAGTCCATTTATATTCAAAGTATTTATTGACAGGTATGTATTTATTGCCATTTTGTTGCTTGTTTTATGTTTTTTTTCTTCTCTTGTTCTCTTCTCTCATAATTATTTGGTTTTCTTAGTGATATACTTAGATTCCTTTCTCTTTATATTTTGTGTGTCTGTTACTGGTTTTTGATTTGTGGTTACCGTCAGTTTGTATGTAACACCTTCTGCATGTAGCACTCTATATTATGTTGATTGTCATTTCTTTAACCCATTCTTTACTCCTCTCCTCACCATTTTTAGGTTTATGGTGTTATACTTTGCATCCTTTTATTTTTATTTTATTTTTTCCTTCACTATTATTCCAGATATAATTACTTGCACTACTTTTCTTTGCTTCCTATTTTATTTACCTCATTCTTGCTTATGGTCTTTCCTTTTCATTCATAGATTTCCTTTTAACATTTCTTAAAGGGCTAATTTAGAGATCTTCAATTCCTTTAACTTTTGTTTCTCTGGGAAATGCTTTATCTCTCTTTTCATTCTGAATGACATCCTTGCTGGATAGAGTATTCTTGGCTGCAGATTTTTTTTTTTTTAAACCTTTCTGTACTTTGAATTTATCATGCCACTCCCTTCTGGCCTACAGAGTTTTTATTGAGAAATCCCCTGGTAGTTTGATGAGGTTTCCCTTGTGTGTAATTGCTTTCTTTTCTTTTGCTGCTTTAAAAATTCTCTCTTTATCATTGTAGTTTGCCATCTTAATTACTATGTGTCTGGTTGTGAATCTCCTTGGTTTGATTTTGTTGGGGGATCTCTGTGCCTTCTGGATGTGTATATATGTCTCTTTCCCCAGATTTAGGAATTTTCAATGATTATTTCTTCAAATAAATTTTCTATCTCCTTTTGTTTTTCTTCTCTTTCTGGGATCCCTATTATATGAATGTCTTTATGCTTGATGGAGTCACTGAGTTCCCTAAGTCTATTCTCATGGAATAGGCAGGGTGCAGTGGTGGTGCTTGCAAGCTTTGAGTAACACCAATCCTCTGCAGAAGGGGTCCTGCACTGTCTGGACTGAGGGAGGCAATCCAGAGCAGTGGATTTATGAAAGCATGTGTAGGGGCAGGACAACAGTACTGGCAAATTAAGTAGCAAGTCCAGCAGGTTCATATGTGTTTATGAAGAGAGGCCAAAGAGGTAAATGACACCTGATGTTTCTTTTGTTTCTAGAGGAGTTTCCCAGTAACTTCTTCCCAGCCCTCCCATATGCCCCAGGTAACTTTGAACCATCTGCTTCTATGCTTTATCTCCAAAGGTAGGGACTCCATTTTCTCTAGCATACCTGTTCTCCAGAGCTAAATTGCTTATTTTTAAAAAAATTCATGTTTTGGGGTGCCTTGGTTGCTCACTCAGTTAAGCAGCTGCCTTCCGATCAGATCATGATCCCAGGGTCATGGGATTGAGCCCAGCATCAGGCTCCTCCCTCAGTATGGAGCTTGCTTCTCCCTCTATCTCTGCCTGCCACTCCATCTGCTTGTGTGCTCACTCTCCCTTTCTCACAATCTCCATCAAATAAATAAATGAATAAAATCTTTTAAAAAATCCATGTTTTAAGTCCTGCTGGCTATAAAATTCATTAAATTCAGCCCCTATGATTTTCAAAGCCAAATGTTACGGGGATTCATCTTCCCCAGTGTGAGAGTCTTTTTCTCTCCTCTTTCTGTGCCGGTGGTATGTTTCCCTTCCAACGGACAGTCCCAGAAGTCTGTTTAGTTCCCAACCATGTCTCTACCCTTCCTATTCTCTTCAATGTGGTCTCCTTTTTACGTTTAGTTATGGAGTTTATTCTGCCAATCTTCAGGTGGTTTTCTGGGTTATTTACATTGATGTGAGTGCTATATAGCTAGATGTATGTGACAAAGTGAGTCTAGGGTCCTCCTACCCTGTCGTCTTCCCCAAAAGAGCTGTTTCATTATTTCTTTTTTTTAATGCATTTTTATTTTTATTTTTTTTATTTAAACATATAATGTAACCCCACCACCCTCTCCCAACCCCCTTCCCCCCAACACCCTCAGTTTGTTTTATGACATTAAGACTCTCTTTTGGTATGTCTCCCTCCCGATCCCATCTTGTTTCATTTTTTTCTTTTCCTACCCCCTTAACCCCCACCCCCATTGCATCTCCACTTCCTCATATCAGGGAGATCATATGATAGTTGTCTTTCTCCGATTGACTTATTTCGCTAAGCATAATACCCTCTAGTTCCACCCATGTCATCGCAAATGGCAAGATTTCATTTCTTTTGATGGCTGCGTAGTATTCCATTGTCTATATATATACCACCTCTTCTTTATCCATTTATCTTTTGATGGACATCTACGTTCTTTCCATAATTTGGCTATTATGGACATTGCTGCTATAAACATTAGGGTACATGTGGCCTTCGGATCACTACATTTGTATCTTTAGGGTAAATACCCAGTAGTGCAATTGCTGGGTCATAAGGTAGCTCTATTTTCAATTTTTTGAGGAACCTCCATGCTGTTTTCCAGAGTGGTTACACCAGCTTGCATTCCCACCAACAGTGTAGGAGGGTTCCCCTTTCTCCTCATCCTCGCTACCAACTGTCATTTCCTGACTTGTTAATTTTAGCCATTCTGACTGGTGTGAGGTGGTATCTCATTGTGGTTTTGATTTGTATTTCCCTGATGCCCAGTGATGTGCAGCACTTTTTCATGTGTCTATTGGCCATCTGGATGTCTTCTTTGCAGAAATGTCTATTCATGTCCTCTGCCCATTTCCTGATTGCATTATTCATTCTTTGGGTGTTGAGTTTGCTAAGCTCTTTGTAGATTTTGGATACTAGCTCTTTATCTGATATGTCGTTTGCAAATATCTTTTCCCACTCTGTCAGTTGTCTTTTGGTTTTGTTGACTGTTTCCTTTGCTGTGCAAAAGCTTTTGATCTTGATGAAGTCCCAATAGTTCATTTTTTCCCTCGCTTCCTTTGCCTTTGGCATTGTTCCTAGGAAGAAGATGCTAGAGTTGAGGTTAAAGAGGTTGCTGCCTGTGTTCTCCTCAAGGATTTTGATGGATTCCTTTCTCATGTTGAGATCCTTCATCCATTTTGAGTCTATTTTCATGTGTGGTGTAAGGAAATGGTCCAATTTCATTTTTCTGCATGTGGCTGTCCAATTTTCCCAACACCATTTGTTGAAGAGGCTGTCTTTTTCAAAGATTAGTTGACCATAGAATTGAGGGTCTATTTCTGGGCTCTCTATTCTGTTCCATTGATCTATATGTCTGTTTTTGTGCCATTACCATACTGTCTTGATGATGACAGCTTTGTAAAAGAGCTTGAAGTCTGGAATTGTGATGCCACCAACTTTGGCTTTCTTTTTCAATATGCCTTTGGCTATTCGAGGTCTTTTCTGGTTCCATATAAATTTTAGGATTATTTGTTCCATTTCTTTGAAAAAATTGGATGGGATTTTGGTAGGCATTGCATTAAATGTGTAGATAGCTTTAGGTAGCATAGACATTTTCGCAATATTTATTCTTCCACTCCATGAGCATGGAACATTTTTCCATTTCTTTGTGTCTTCCTCAATTTCTTTCATGAGTACTTTATAGTTCTCTGAGTATAGATTCTTTGCTTCTTTGGTGAGGTTTATTCCTAGGTATCTTATGGTTTTGAATGTAATTGTAAATGAGATTGACTCCTTAATTTCTCTTTCTTCTGTCTTGTTGTTGGTGTAAAGAAATGCAACTGATTTCTGTGCATTGATTTTATATCCTGACACTTTACTGAATTCCTGTACAAGCTCTAGCAGTTTTGGAGTGGAGCTTTTTGGGTTTCCACATATAGTATCATATCATCTGCAAAGAGTGATAGTTTGACTTCTTCTTTGCTGATTTGGATGCCTCTAATTTCTTTTTGTTGTCTGATTGCTGAGGCTAGGACTTCTGGTACTATGTTGAATAGCAGTGGTGATAACGGACATCCCTGCCGTGTTCCTGACCTTAACGGAACAGCTCTCAGTTTTTCTCCATTGAGAATGATACTTGCCATGGGTTTTTCATAGATGGCTTTGATAATATTGAGGTATGTGCCTTCTATCCCTACACTTTGAAGAGTTTTGATTAGGAAGGAATGTTGTACTTTGTCAAATGCTTTTTCAGCATCTATTGAGAATATCATATGGTTCTTGTTCTTTCTTTTGTAATTTATTGTATCACATTGATTGATTTGCGGATGTTGAACCAACCTTGCAGCCCTGGCATAAATCCCACTTGGTCGTGGTGAATAATCCTTTTAATGTACTGTTGGATCCTATTGGCTAGTATTTTGGTGAGAATTGTTGCATCTGTGTTCATCAAGGATATTGGTCTGTAATTCTCTTTTTTGATGGGATCCTTGTCTGATTTGGGATCAAGTTGATGCTGGCCTCATAAAATGAGTTTGGAAGTTTTCCTTCAATTTCTATTTTTTGGAACAGTTTCAGGAGAATAGGAATTAATTCTTTAAATTGTTGGTAGAATTCCCTTGGAAAGCCATCTGGCCCTGGGCTTTTGTTTGTTTGGAGATTTTTGATGACTGCTTCAATCTCCTTACTGGTTATGGGCCTATTCAGGTTTTTTATTTCTTCCTGGTTCAGTTTTGGCAGTTTATATGTCCCTAGGAAAGCATCCATTTCTTCCAGATTGTCAAATTTGTTGGCATAGAGTTGCTTATGATATGTTCTTATGATTGTTTGTATTTCTTTGGTGTTGGTTGTGATCTCTCCTCTTTCATTCATGATTTTATTTATTTGGGTCCTTTCTCTTTTCTTTTGGATAAGTCTGGCCAGGGGTTTATCAATCTTATTAATTCTTTCAAAGAACCAGCTCCTAGTTTCATTGATTTGTTCTATTGTTTTTTTGGTTTCTATTTCATTGATTTCTGCTTTGATCTTTATTATTTCTCTTCTCCTGCTGGGTTTAGGCTTTCTTTGTTGTTCTCTCTCGAGTTCCTTGAGGTGTAGGGTTAGGTTGTGTATTTGAGACCTTTCCTGTTTCTTGAGATAGGCTTGTATCGCTATATATTTTCCTCTCAGGACTGCCTTTGCTGTGTCCCACAGATTTTGGACCGTTGTGTTTTCATTATCATTTGTTTCCATGGTTTTTTTCAATTCTTCTTTAATTTCCTGGTTGACCCATTCATTTTTTAGAAGGATGCTGTTGAGTCTCCATGTATTTGTGCTCTTTCCAAATTTCCTCTTGTGATTGAGTTCTAGCTTCAGA
>ML110566.1:0-39461 GCA_003697995.1 Taxidea taxus jeffersonii
ACACACACACACACAAATATTAACTATATGAGGTGCTGGATATGTTAATTTGCTTGATTACAGTGATTATTTCACAATGTATACAAAGACAAAGCATCAAGTTGTATACCTTTAAGATACACAATTTTTATCTGTTGATCATACTTCAATAAAGTTGGAAAAATTATAAAACATTGCTGAGATAAATTAAAAACCTAAATAAATATGATTTACAAAGAGCATATAACGAAAAGACTCAAGATTTTTAAGATGGCACTTTCCCCAAATTAATCTATAGCTTCAATATAATCTCCATTGTATTCTAACAGAAATTATTTTGTTAATTTGACAAGCTGATTCTAAAATTTATATGTAAGTCCAAAGGAAACAAGCATAACAAAAGCAATTTCTACAAATAATAATATAGGTGGAGAATTTATCCCACTTGATTTCACCACTTCTTGTATAGGTATAAAAATCAAGACTGTGGGTACTTGTGAAAACATAGACCAACTGATTAGTGGTACAGAATAATAAGTTCAAAAATAGACTTACCTCTGTCATAAAGATATGTGATGACCAAAAGTCAATTGAAGAATTATTATATATTATTATACATAAGGGAAATCCAAATTACAAGGGAATGCTGCTACATACCTATTCAAGCTGCTAAAAATTATAAAGAATGGCTATTAAATATTGGTGATGTTGAACAAATGAAGATTTCATACACTATTAGTTGCAATGTAAAATAGTATAACCATGTTAGAAAATCATTTCGCTGTTTCTTTAAAAATTAAGCATATACCAAGCACATGATCAAGTCATTCCACCCCTCGGTATTAACCCTAGACTAAAGAAACCTATGTCCACACAAAGACTTGACACAAATACTCATATCAACCTTATCTGTAAAAGTCAAAACTGGAAACAATATAAATGTCCATCGCTAGATGAATGGATAAACAGGTTTGGGTATATTCATACTCCTATGCTAATATATTACTATACTAATATATATTACTTAGCAATAAATGGGAAATATCTATTGATACAGGAACAGTATGAATTAATGTCAAAATAATTACACTTAGTAAAAGAAATTAGGCAAAAATGCATCCCATCATTATACACACACATACACACACACAGATACAGACACACATAAACACACATATGTAATTCTAGAAAATACAGACTAATCTATGGCAACAGAAAGCAAATCTTTGGATGACTGAATACCTGGGATGAAGAAAAAATTATATTACAAAGAGACATGAGGAAATGTTGGGTGAAGTAACTTTGTTATTTTAATTCTGGTGTTGGTCCAAAGGCATACACTGTGTCAAAACTGAGCCAATTTAATATTTTATTTGCAATTTACTATGGTTGAATTGTAACCCAACAAAATGGAAAAAATAAAAATTGTGTAATTGCCTACAAAATATGTTATATTTACAGGTGATAGTAACTATACAGGAAGCCCGTGAAAATAAAAACATGGAAATATATGAAAAGTAATTAGTGTAGGTTTATAACTATTTATATTTTTATTATAATAATTTGTCAATGTGCTTGTCTTACTCTGTATTTGAGATACTAAAAATATTTAGTACAAAACTGTTCCAACTAGAGAAAGAGAAGGTAAAAAGAGGTTGGTAAAAATAATTTTTAACATCTTGTTATACAATACTTTTAATTAAAAAAGAGAGGAAAAGATAATTTTAAGAGGCAAAATAAGGCTATTATGGGTATAAAATTCAGCTAATTTTATGTGAAAATGTGATTGAAGCAAGAATCAAAATTTTGGTAACACATTTCTATAAGATCCATTATGTAATAAAGTAGTAGTATAGAATTATAAATTTCATAAATTAGAGTAACAGTTTAAGCTTCCCAAGGATGATTTAATTGTATGGAAACATAAGCAATTCTAAAGAATATAGGGAAAGGAGTAGCAACTGGAATTAGGGATATTGAGAACACTGTTAGAATCCAGGTAAGAAGTGGTTGTCAAACTTAAGTGGTGGCAGCAAAAATGAAAAAACACATCTGCATTCAAGAGACATTATGGAAAATAAAATATGTTTAGTCAATACATGGACAAATACGCCATAGAGTATTTAAAATATGACTTCACCCAGGACACTTAAAAATGTATAGATCAACAACAAGATTATAACCATCTTTAAAGTTTACTTCTTTGCAGGCTTAAAGAATTTCTCAGAAATGTTATTTTCTATCAGGTTAATAGGCAGAAAAATGGGAAGAAAGATGAGTTCTTATAATACAAATCCTAAAACATTTGCTAATTTGTAATAAAACTTTTCAGGTCTCAAAAAAGTAAAGGTTATAGCAGAATTTTTTAATGCTGAAATTTATGAAAACTGATAAAACCTAAAATACCATAGGCCTATTGTACTCTTGTGGGATATAAATTTAAAATAAATGTCAGTCAAATTATGCTGGTTTTACAATGTGTATTTTTTAACAATAGTGTCATTATAACAACAGAATTCTGATTATTTCAAGTTAATTATGGCTTTATATTAATATTTATATAGTTTAGATGCAATGTTTTCAAATGCTATTTTACTTTCTGGGAAGGACTCTATTATGTAAATGTCTTTTAAACTAGATTAATAAGGTCATTCATGTGTGATATGGAGAGTAATTATTTGTTACACTAAATTTAAGTAAAATGTTACTTTTGGCTTTCCTTATCATACACCCCACATAAACATACCTAATTTTGGTAGGTAATGGTCAAAATAATCACAAAATTTGCTCCTGCTGTAGACAATATTTCTGGGAAAATCATACTCTATATCACAGTCAATTGTAGCTGAAAGTCTCATTAAATGTGTCCTTAATACAGCAGTAAACTGAACTTTCAGAAATAATTCCCGCTAGAGCAACAACAAGAAAAAGATTTAAAAATCTATCTTCATTTTTTGATTTATTATCATTTTCTTCTTTATACTGAGGTGATTTCAAAGGTATCTCTGTATATTCATTTGTCACCTTGTTCATGATGTCTGCTGTTATTACTGGCTCATGGCTTTATCTAAGTATTTCTGAAACAAACTGTACTATAAGGTAGTAAATGTTACGTACAAAGAGCCAAATCCCTAGATGACTAGATAAAGCAATCTAGTTTGTAAATACAGCATTCTAGATAAAGCAATCTAGTTTGTAAATACAGCATTGATTCAGCTCTCTACAAGTTTCTTTAGGAGGAAATACACATTTTTGAGAAGGGTGTTTCAAATGTTCACAGAAGCATGAGAATTGACAAGGAAATAAGTAAACACAACTGCCATTGTAAAAGGAAGCTCTAGTGAATTAAACATGTGTACATATGTTTTTAAATAGCTTGCTCGATTATATTTTTGCCTTAATAATATTTTTCTCTTCTCTACATGTCTTGCACGTAGGTCTAAAGCAGGGCTTAATTTCGAAGACTCTTGGAGAAGAAAGGCCAAAATTTATATCATTATTTCTCTATGCATTCTAGAGCAATATTTATTGCAACCAAGCTCTTAACAGTCGTTTCATAATCATGATTACTTCTTTAAAACTTCAGAGAAAGTTTTAGCTGTAAAGTTCCGGTTACTTTAAGATATATCAGCATAATTTCCTAGCAATTTTACTTAAGAAGCAATGACAGTCTGCATTCTTAGAATTTAAATTATGTTTCATCTAGAAACAACAAGACTCTAAATATGAGTCTCTTCAATTAGTACTAATGTGATATAATGACAAAATTAGTCCAGAGGATGTTCAAAATTTTAGAAATAAATCATGCCACAAGGAGTTTCACACTTAAGAATACCAACTGATCACTTGCATCCATTTTTGAAGCAAATACAAGCAAAATTACTGAGTAAAATCATGCTCTCAGTAACTGAATACTTCCTCAGGTCAGACTTTGTTTCATAACATGAAAAAACTTAGTAATGTGACCAGTGAGATTATTTTTCTTCATGTTCAACCAGCCAATTCCAAAATGTTAATAATCAAGTGGAACACATGGTGAGAATACTTCACTTTAAAACTTAACTGTGATAATGAACTATATGTAATCCAAATTTAGGGAAACAGAAAATATAAAAGCTAAAACTCTGAAAATTAAAAATCATTAATTCAACTTAATAATATGCATCTTTGCCTCATGAGTTAATCAACAGATGTTTAATAAGTGTATACTTATTATGTGCTCTTTCATTTTCTTACTCAATAAATTTTATGTAAAACCATCAAATCCTTAGTCTCCAAATCACCACAATCTTTTCATATTTATTAGTTCTATTCTGACATAATTTTCTTCACTATTGAGCCATAATTACATTAGAAATCATTTACTTACTCTGTTTCCCACACCTGAAGTGTCTTTCTTTTCTTTTCAGCACACATGCTCTGCCCTACAACCACAAACAATCTAACCTCTATAAACCATCGGTCCCTTTCTTAAGCTGCTAAAACAAAACATAGAAATCTTTGTACTGGGTTCACTACAATTCTTCTGGCTACATTTTAACTTGACTCTAAATCCTGCCTGTATGGTTTTTGTACCTCTTCTTACTAACTCATCCATTTTCCTCAATTTTTATTCTGTTTACCTCCCTCTTTAGACTGCCTACATCTTCTTCATTCTAAAGAGAAAAACTTATCTTGGACATACTGAAATAAATAGACCCTTTTTAATAGTAAATAAATAAATAAATAATAAATAGACCACTCAACTCCCTCTTCTACTGCCTGAAAATTATTTATACTGCTGTCTTTAAATTTATAATCAGATGTGTCTTGGTTGGCATTTTCTCAAAATTAGGATAATACCTGTTAGCCTGTATCAGTGCTTATTTTTGTAGGGGGAGAGTAAATAAACTTTTGTTGTAGCCTTGTGTTGAAGTCAACTAAAGGGATGACTTGCTGTACTAAGGAAGTATTCAAATATGGAAATAAAAAAGTCTGAATCAAGCTTTTAAAAGATTTGAGCCTTAAGCATTGCACAGAAAAAAAAATTATAATTCTAGAGATGCCTCAGTGGCTCAGTCAGTTAAGCGTTCGATTCTCCATCTCAGCTCAGGTCATGATGGCAGAATCATGAGTTCAAACCCCACATTGGTATGGAGCCAACTTAATTAAAACAAACAAACAAACAAACAAACAAACACATAATTCTACAAACACTATTTGAACCATGAGGTTATGGTTTTACTTAGCTATTCAATTCCCATAAGATCGAAGGATACAAATACAGTAATGGAGATGGGTGGGGTAGGGTGAAATAGTCTTTGCATCAAAGTGCCAGACACATTCCTCTCTAGCTCTGCCAATAGTTTTGCAAATTTAATAGTTGGAAATAACTTTTTTAAGTTTTTATTTAGTTAACTTAGAATGTAACATTCATTTCAGGTGTATGATATAGTGATTCAACACATCATACATCACTCAGTGCTCATCACAACAAATGCACTCTAATCCCCATCACCTATTTCACCCATTCTCCCACCCACCTCCCTCTGGTAATCATCAGTGTGTTCTCTACAATTAAAAGGCTGTTTCCTGGTTTGCTTCTAACAGTACGGAGTTTCCTCAAAATGTGAAAAATAGAGCTATGCTATGATCCACCAACTGCACTACTAGGTATTTACCCAAATACAAAAATCCTAATTCAAAGGAATACATGCACCCTGATGTCTATAGAAGAGTTATCTACAATAGTCAAGACAGCCCAAATGTTCATCAACTGATGAATGAATGAAGAAGATGTGGAATGGAATATGACTCAGTCATAAAAAAAAAGAATGAAATCTTGCCATTTGCAATAATGGAAATAACTTTTTTACATTTGTAGCTTACTTTAATTTCTAGAAACATGAATGGGCAGGTTATTTGAACCTATCCTTTCACAAAAAAAGAAAAAAATTATGAGTAAAATATTTTATTTTTAAATCCTCAAGTGTATCAAATAACAAGAAAAGTAAGAGGCCCTACCAAGTCATACTAAGAAAATTCAGGAGCCTGAAGTAGTAAGGTAAATAATTACCAAAACTACTTTGATCCTGAAAACTTTGTTGATACACATAAATTTGAGTTTTAGTTTTGTATCAGCAAAATAGTCTTCACTGAAGATCCAGTATCCAGTGTATGCAGTCAAGTAGAGCCCTCCCTACAAAGCTGGAGACATAAAAAGGTGTATCTTCACAATAGCAGTAAACAAGAATTGCACTATCCCCATCTCTCTCAACTCCCTGAAGAACGCAAATAACTTTGCCTCAACTCTGAGCCAAGCAAGGGAGAAAAAGTTTCCTGTAAAGCTGTAACCAAATGCAACTCTCCTAGAGATTTCTACCACTATTTGTGTTAATCAGAAAACTTTAAACTACATAATCTATTTTTTATAATTTAATTTTTTCTCAAGCTTACATTTTATCACTTATATAAACACTATTTATATATTAAATTAGTTATTCTATATATAGATTTTGTATCCTGTCACATTACTGAATTGCTGTATGAGTTCTAGTAGTTTGGGGGTGGACTCCTTTGGGTTTTCCATATAAAGTATCATGTCATCTGGGAAGAGAGTTCGACTTCTTTATTGCCAATTTGAATACCTTTTATTTCTTTTTGTTGTCTGATTGCTGTTGCTAGGACTTCTAATACTATGTTGAATAACAGTGGTGAGAGTGGGCATCCTTGTCATGTTCCTGATCTCAAAGGGAACACAGCTTTTCCCCATTGAGGATGATATTCGCTGTGGGTTTTTCATAGATTTTATGAAGTTGAGGAATGTTCCCTCTATCCCTATACTTTGAAGGGTTTTAATGAGGAACAGGTGCTGTATTTTGTCAAATACATTTTCTACATCAATTGAGAGGGCCCAGTGGTTCTTCTCTCTTCTTTTAATGATTTGTTCTGTCACATTGATTGATTTGCCAATGTCGAACCACCCTTGCATCCCAGAGATAAATCCCACCTGGTCATGGTGGATAATCTTTTTAGTGTACTGTTGGATCCTATTAGCTAGGATCTTGTTGAGAATCTTGGCATCCATATTCACCAAAGATATTGGTCTGAAATTCTCCTTTTTGGTGGGGTCTTTGCCTGGTTTGAAGATCAAGGTAATGCTGGTTCATAAAAAGAGTCTGGAAGTTTTCCTTCTGTTTCTATTTTCTGAAACAGCTTCAGGAGAATAGCTATTATTTCTTCTGTGAATGTTTGGTAGAATTCTCCAGGAATTCCATCAGGTCCTGGGCTCTTGTTTTTTGGGAGGTTTTTGATCACTGCTTCAAGCTCATTACTAGATATTGATCTATTCAGGTTGTCAGTTTCTTCCTGATTCAGTTGTGGAAGTTTATATGTTTCCAGGAATGCATCCATTTCATCTAGGTTGCTTAACTTATTGGCATATAACTGTTAATAATAATTTCTGATGATTGTTTCTATTTCCTTGGTGTTAGTCATGATCTCCCTTTTAATTTATAATTTTATTAATTTGGGTCCTCTCTCTTTTCCTTTGGATTAGTTTGGCCAGTGGTTTATCGATCTGATTGATTCTTTCAAAAAAAGAGCTTCTAGTTTTGTTGACATGTTCTACTGTATCTCTAGTTTCTATCTCATTGATCTCTGCTCTAATCTTGACTATTTCCCTTCTTGTGTGTGGGGTTGGCTTAATTCTTGTTGATTCTACAGTTCTTTAAGGTGTACAGAAATCAGTTGCTTTCTTATACACTAACAATGAAAATATAGAAGGGGAAATGAGAGAATTGATTCAATTTACTATAGTACCAAGAACCATAAGATGCCTGGGAATAAACCTAACCAAAGAGGCAAAGGATCTGTACTTGAGGAACTACATAACATTCATGAAAGAAATTGAAGAAGACACAAAAATATGGAAGAGCATCTCATGCTCATGAACTAGAAAAATAAACTTTGTTAAAATGTCTATACTGCCTAGAGCCATCTCTAGGTACTTTCAATGCCATCCCAATCAAAATTCCACTGACATTTTTCAAAGAGCTGGAAGTAACAATCCTAAAATTTGTATGGAACCAGAAGAAACCCCAAATTGCTAAGGAAATGTTCAAAAAGAAAAACAAAAGTGGGGGCATCATGTTGCCTGATTTCAAGCTTTACTACAAAGCTGTGATCACCAAGATAGCATGGTACTGGCACATAGACCATAGTGGAACAGAGTAGAGAGCCCAGATATGGACCTTCAACTCTATGGTCAAATAATCTTTGACAAAGCAGGAAAAAGTACACAGTGGAAAAAAAGACAGTCTCTTCAACAAATGGTGCTGGGAAAATTGGACAGCTATGTATAGAAGAATGAAATTCGACCATTCTCTCACACCATACACAAAGATAAACTCGAAATGGATAAAAGACCTCAATGTGAGGCAGGAATCTATCAAAATCCTAGAGGAGAACAGAGGCAGTAACCTTTTCGACATCAGCCACAACAACTTCTTTCAAGATATGTCCCCAAAGGCAAAGGAAACAAAAGCGAACATGAACTTTTGGGACTCCATCAAGATCAAAAGCTTCTGCACAGCAAAGGAAACTGTTAACAAAACAAAGAGGCAACCCATGGAATGGGAGAAGATATTCACAAATGACAGTATAAAGGGCTGATATCCAATATCTATAAAGAATTCCTCAAATTCAACACACACAAAACATATAATCAAATCAAAAAATGGGCAGAAGACATAAACAGATACTTCTCCAATGAAAACATACAAATGGCTAACAGACACATGAAAAAATGTTCATCATCATTAGCCATCAGAGACATTCAAATCAAAGCCACACTGAGATACCACCTTACATCAGTTAGAATGGCCAAAATCAACAAGACAGTAAACAACAAGTGTTGGAGAGGATGTGGAGAAAGGTGAACCCTCTTACACTGCCGGTGGGAATGCAAGTTGGTGCAGCCACTTTGGAAAACAGTGTGGAGATTCCTTAAGAAATTAAAAATAGAGCTACCCTATGACCTGCAATTACACTACTGGGTATTTACCCCAAAGATACAAATATAGTGAAAAGAAGGGCCATCTGTACCCCAGTGTTCATAGCAGCAATGGGCACAGTTGCCAAACTGTGGAAAGAACCAAGATGCCCTTCAACAGATGAATGGGTAAAGAAGATATGGTCCATATATACAATGGAGTATTATGCCTCCATTAGAAAGGATGAATACCCAACTTTTGTATTAACATGGATGGGACTGGAAGAGATTATGCTAACTGAAATAAGTCAAACAGAGAGAGTCAATTATCATATGGTTTCACTTACTTGTGTAGCATAAGGGATAACACGGAGGACATTGGGAGATGGAAAGGAGAAGTGAAGTGGGGGAAATCGGAAGGGGAGACAAACCATGAGGGGCTGTGGACTCTGAGAAACAAACTGAGGGTTTTGGAGGGGTAGGGGGTTGGGTAAACCTGGTGGTAGATATTATGGAGTACATGTATTGCATGGAGCACTGGGTGTGGTGCATAAACAATGAATTTTGGATCACTGAAAAAAAAATTAAATTTAATTAAAAAAAATTAGTTCTTCTAAAGTAAATTGTTTTTGGTATCTTATTGTTTTTATATTTCACCAGCATTTTGTGGCAATTTAGTTTGGGGATAAGATGTTAGATGCCAGTATGACTCTGACTTCTCTGGCGATGACTTTTGCTCTATCTTCTGGTTTCCTGAAATGTCATTACATTGTGTCTACGTATAGATCTTTCTTTACATTCAGTTTTGGACACTTGGGGGCCCAGTTACATATGAAGACTTGGGATTTTCTGATGTAATTCTCATCTACTATTTCTTTGTTGATGTATTTCACAATTTCCACTTGTTTTGTTTTGTTTTCTAAAATTATTATGTATATAATGGCATTCCTTGACTATATTGTCTATGAAAAATTACCTTTCCAACATGTTTTCAACTGAATATTTGGTCTCTTATTAATATTTTTTTGATGCTACCGATTTCAGAAATTGCATTTTTCATATTATTATGAAATAAAAGTCCATCTTTTTTCAGATTTCCTTTTTTTAAAAATATTTTATTTATTTATCTGAGAGAGAGAGTGAGAGCATGAGAGGGGAGAAGGTCAGAGGGAGAAGCAGACTCCCCATGGAGCTGGGAGCCCGATGTGGGACTCGATCCCGGGACTCCGGGACCACGACCTGAGCTGAAGACAGTCACCTAACCAACTGAGCCACCCAGGCGCCCAGATTTCCTTTTTTTTTTTTTTTAACCCACTGCCATTTTGCTGTTCCAGGGTCATATCCAGGACATGACACTATATTTAGTCATCATATCTCCTGAGGCTCTTCTTGGCTATCACAGTTTCCCAGATTTTTCTTGTTCTTGATGACCTTGGTAGTTTTGTGGAATACTGGTTCTATTTTGCAGAATTGTGCAGAATATTCTTCTATTGGGATTTATATCTATTTTCCTAATGGTTAGACAGGGCTTGTGTGTTTTGGGTATGAAGGCCACTAAGGTAAAATGCCCTTCATTACTTCATATCAAGGGTAGAAACTATCAGCGTGACATATCACTGTTGTTAACCTTGGTCACTGGGTGCAAGTAGTGTTTGTGAGATTTTTCCACCATAAAAATTACTTGATAGCCCCCTCCCCCCATGTCTGAAAAGAAAACACTTTATACATCCCACTTCTAAGGAGTGGGGAATTAAGTTACCCCTTGTAGAAGATGGCACATTAACTAAAATATTTGGAATTCTTCTGTATCGAAGATTTGTGTATTCTAATTCATTTATTTAATCTAGTAATATCAGTATAGCCACATGATGTTGCTTCTATCTTTTGGTAATTCCTTAAAAAGCTGCTTGCTATAGAAATACGTGTGCAGGTTTTTGTGTGGGTATAAATTTTCTTCTTATTTCACTAAGTACCTAGAAAATTGAGGTAACGATGGTATGTCCAAGGAAAGATGCTACTCACTAATCAGATATTTGTCACAGGTTTCAAAAAAGTTAAGTCATGTCTAAAAACGTATTTTTCCTTGAGGTAGTACTCAAAAATCTTAAAGTAAAAGAACTTAACAAATCAGAAGGCTGAGTTATTTGTAATTAATTCAAAACGAAAATTTGAAACTGAAATGAAACTGAACATGAAAATGAAAACAGTGATGGGACCAGGAGGGAGGGAAGAGTGGTTGTGAAGAAATGCATTTTCGTGTAAACTAAGGGATAGGAGAATAAATGCATTTGTGTTCTATTCTATTAGTTCATTCTCTTAGGGAAAAAAAAAATCATAGGTTTGCTTTTACTTCCTTTTCATGTCAATAATTAAACTGAATTTCAGGGTTGTTAAGGAACACGCCCTCCTCCTACAACAAATGTGTGGAAAAAGAGATGACATACTCCAAAGAATTTGTTCTTTCCAGTAAAACTTATTGCCTTTCTAATATATATGGAAGAGTTTGAGGAAGGTTATACCAGGGGCACCTGGGTGGCTCAGTCATTTAAGCATTTGCCCTTGCCTCAGTTCATGATCCCAGGATCCTGGGACTGAGTCCCCCATAGGGCTCCCTCCTCAAGCGGGGTGTCTGCTTGTCCCTCTCCATTTGCCCTTTTTCCCCACTTGAGATCTCTCTATCTCAATAAATAAATAAAAATCTTTAAAAGAAAAAACAATATATCAGTGGTTCACTTTTGAAACATCATTATTTTTCTTCTAATTTTTCTTATATGCCAGAAATAAACATATTAAAAACATAATAAAGACACCAAAAACATATTGAGTACAAATAAATGTAGTGATTATTAGTAATACTGATTTTATACATAATTTACAAAAATTCTAGATTATACTGCTATTTTTTATTTTGACCAAATTTTTAAATATCAATAAATTGGGTATGTCTATTTTATAAGTTTCCAGTTTAAATTCTTCTTCAGAAATCATGAACTGAGTATAAATAATAAGCAAAACTTTTATATGTTACCTGCAGTGTTTAAGTATCTATCAGTCATCTAACATGGAAATACTGTTATGGAAACATTTTGCTGATAGGTAAGCACATGATTGTCAGGGAACACTACCTCTAATTGCAGTTTATTGTTTAGTAAAAGGTCTGTCAGCATTTCCACTGCAATTGTCATTGTTTAATAATTTACTTTATACCAGCCTGAAAGTTTCTGTTCAAATTCTTCAGGCAAATATTTTCATACTTAATGACTTAAATTCAGATTGACCACATTCCAGACAAAGAATAGAAGGAAGTCATATAGTATACAATATCTTATTCATCATAAGTTATTTCAATGTCTACCTCACAACAGGAAGACAGTAAATCATTTAAAATAACTCAACTAGTCCTTCACACAATATAGAAAAAAAAGGCAGAATTATGTGGATGTTATGGAAGATGAAAAGGAATAAGATAATCAGAAAGAAAAAAGAAAGAAGATAAAGCTTTAAATAAAAGTGGGAAAAAGAAAGATCACTGCCTATGTAACCTTTAATAACAGTATGGGGTAAAATTGAGAATGATGGCTTTCTCATTTCCCTCCAGTATAATCTCCCTATTTAAAGTTCACTCTGCTTCATGTGAATAATGTATGTGGGCTGACATTCCAGGATAGGAAGAAATAACATGAGCTATAGTATAATAAGCTGTAAATGAACAATACCATTTCTTAATATACTAGGGGATGGGAAGTAGAGTTCATCAAATCAAGTCATAGTAATTATTAAGCTTTTTAAAGTAACACCACTTAGATTAACTTGAGCCAATATTTTGTTATTTTATTTAAGTATGAGAAAAGACATAAAATATGATTCTTTAAATGCCCATTTTTTCTCCTTTATTTACTTTCAAAGTGCTATCATGTCTAGGTTTAGCACATTCAAGAAAAAACTAGCTCACTTACAGAAACTTTGTGCTCTAGGTAAAATTGATGACTAATAACACAGAAAGAAAATTATAGGATTGTTTCTAACATTAAAGACAATAAGAAAGCAGTGTTGTAACATTTCGTGTATCTAGCCCTACAAAGCAGTAGGAATATTTAACAGACAAACTTTCAAAATATTTGAAGCCTTAAACTTAAGTTAAATTACACTTTCAAAACATACTCTTTTATGTCTTAATACTTGTGTTTTATATTGAGCTTTTTTTATCGTAGGTTCTTGCACTTGTACATTTTTTTCAAATTATTAGTTAGATTTGACAATTGAATTTTCATTTATATTTCATAGTCAGCATTCCTATTTCCATCAGAAACCCACTGCTATTTTTATTTTGATAGCATTTAGTCCATATGTATGTTTGGAGGAAACGGACATTTTTTTATAGTATTGGGTCTTTCAATATGAATGCATATTACTGCATTTTCTTTATTTGAAAATTCATAACTTCTATTTAAAATATTTTCTTGTTCTTTGTATAAATGCTTTCCATATCTTTCCTTTGACATACAATAAAAAGACAGTTTTATCACCTTCCTAGATTATCATTTAGAAAGGCCTTGTGGGGGGGAGGAGTCAAGATGGTGGAGAAGTAGCAGGCTGAGATGACATCAGGCAGCAGGAGATCAGCTAGATAGCCTATCAAACCATTCCGAACACCTACGAATCCAACAGGAGATCTAAGAGAAGAAAAACAACAATTCTAGAAACAGAAAATCAACCACTTTCTAAAAGGTAGGACCAGCAGAGAAGTGAATCCAACGGGACAGGAAGATAGACCCCAGGGGGAGGGGCCGGCTCCCAGCAAGCAGCGGAGGACAAAATCAGGACTTTTAAAATTCTGCTCCATGGAGGGACATTGCTCCAGAGGCTAAACTGGGGTGAAGAACTCACAGGGACAGCGTGGACTCAGGTCCCCTGGGGTCACAGAAGGATCGGGGGTGTCTGAGTGTCGCAGAGCTCACAGGTATTAAGGCGGGGAAGCGGGCTGCAGAGGCAGAGCCGAGGTTTCCTAGAGCCGTGGTCTGTGACATGGGCCGGTGCTCTGTGCGAGGGGTTCCCACAAGATCCGGGGAGACTCTGACCCGGGAGAGCTCAGGGATCTAAGGGGTTCGGAGATTCCAAGTGGGACTCTGCCAGAGACAGAGACACTTGGTCACAGGCTGCGTGAGCTCGGAGCGCTCCCAGAAGCCAGTGAGATGGGACTGATTACGCACGATTTTCTCCAAGTGCGGCTGGAGGCTGGGAAGTCGGGAGTAATTAAGTGCTTTTCTCTGAAGGCGCACTGAAGACTGGGGCCCCTAGCTCTCGGCTCCTCCGAACCGGAGATTGGGAGGCCGCCATTTTCATTCCCGTCCTCCGGAACTCTAGGGAAAGCGTTCAGGGAACAAAAGCTCCTGAAAGCGAACCTGAGAGGATTACTTAGCCCTGCCCCTGGTAAGGGCGGTGCAATTCCGCCTGGGGCAGAGACACCTGAGAATCACTACAACAAGCCCCTCCCCCAGAAGATCAACAAGAAATCCAGCCAAGACCAAGTTCACTTAACAAGGAGAACAGTGGATTCTTATCTGGACAAAATGACAAGGTGGAAAAACTCACCACAAAAAAAAGAACAGGAGGCAGGACCGAAGGCTAGGGACCTAATCAATACAGACATTGGTAATATGTCAGATCTGGAATTCGGGACGACGATTCTCAAGGTTCTAGCCGGGCTCGAAAAAGGCATGGAAGATATTAGAGAAACCCTGTCAGGAGAAGTAAAAGCCCTTTCTGGAGAAATAAAAGAACTAAAATCTAATAAAGTTGAAATCAAAAAAGCTATTGATGAGGTGCAATCGAAAATGGAGGATCTTACTGCTAGGATAAATGAGGCAGAAGAAAGAATTAGTGATATAGAAGACCAAATGACAGAGAATAAAGAAGCTGAGCAAAAGAGAGACAAACAACCACTGGACCACGAGGCGAGAATTCGAGAGATAAGTAATGCCATAAGACGAAACGACATTAGAATAATTGGGATTCCAGAAGAAGAAGAAAGAGAAATAGGAGCAGAAGGTATACTGGAGAGGATTATTGCAGAGATTTTCCCTAACATAGCAAGGGGAACAAGCATCAAAATCCAGGAGGTGCAGAGAATACCCCTCAAAATCAATAGGAATCGGTCCACACCCCACCATCTAATAGTAAAATTTATAAGTCTTAGCAAAAAAGAGAAAATCCTGAAAGCAGTACGGGACAAGAAGTCTGTAACATACAATGGTAAAAATATTAGATTGGCAGCAGACTTATCCACAGAGACCTGGCAGGCCAGAAAGAACTGGCATGATATATTCAGAGCACTAAATGAGAAAAACATGCAGCCAAGAATACTTTATCCAGCTAGGTTATCATTGAAAATAGAAGGAGAGATAAAAAGCTTCCAGGACAAACAAAAACTGAAAGAATTTGTAAACACCAAACCAGCTCTACAAGAAATATTGAAAGGGGTCCTCTAAGCAAAGAGAGATCCTAAAAGTATTATCAGAAAGGAACAGAGACAATATACAGTAACAATCACCTTACAGGCAATACAATGGCACTAAATTCATATCTCTCAATAGTTACCCTGAACGTAAATGGGTAAATGCCCCAATCAAAAGACACAGGGTTTCGGAATGGATAAAAAAACAAAACCCATCCATATGCTGCCTATAAGAAACTCATTTTAGACCTGAAGACACCTCCAGATTGAAAGTGAGGGGGTGGAAAACAATTGACCATGCTAATGGACATCAGAAGAAAGCTGGTGTGGCAATCCTTATATCAGATCAATTAGATTTTAAGCCAAAGACTATAATAAGAGATGAGGAAGGACACTACATCATACTCAAAGGGTCTGTCCAACAAGAAGATCTAACAATTTTAAATATCTATGCCCCTAACATGGGAGCAGCCAACTATACAAACCAATTAATAACAAAATCAAAGAAACACATTGACAAGAATACAATAATAGTTGGAGACTTTAATACACCCCTCACTGAAATGGACAGATCATCCAAGCAAAAGATCAACAAGGAAATAAAGGTCTTAAATGACACACTGGACCAGATGGACATCACAGATATATTCAGAACATTCCATCCCAAAGCAACAGAATACACATTCTTCTCTAGTGCCCATGGAACATTCTCCAGAATAGATCACATCCTGGGTCATAAATCAGGTCTCAACCGGTATCAAAAGATTGGGATCATTCCCTGCATATTTTGAGACCACAATGCTCTGAAGCTAGAACTCAATCACAAGAGGAAATTTGGAAAGAGCACAAATACATGGAGACTCAACAGCATCCTTCTAAAGAATGAATGGGTCAACCAGGAAATTAAAGAAGAATTGAAAAAAACCATGGAAACAAATGATAATGAAAACACAACGGTCCAAAATCTGTGGGACACAGCAAAGGCAGTCCTGAGAGGAAAATATATAGCGATACAAGCCTATCTCAAGAAACAGGAAAGGTCTCAAATACACTACATAACCCTACACCTAAAGGAGCTCAAGAAAGAACAACAAAGAAAGTCTAAACCCAGCAGGAGAAGAGAAACAATAAAGATCAAAGCAGAAATCAATGAAATAGAAACCAAAAAAAACAATAAAACAAATCAATGAAACTAGGAGCTGGTTCTTTGAAAGAATTAATAAGATTGATAAACCCCTGGCCAGACTTATCCAAAAGAAAAGAGAAAGGACCCAAATAAATAAAATCATGAATGAAAGAGGAGAGATCACAACCAACACCAGAGAAATACAAACAATCATAAGAACATATTATGAGCAACTCTATGCCAACAAATTTGACAATCTGGAAGAAATGGATGCTTTCCTAGAGACATATAAACTGCCAAAACTGAACCAGGAAGAAATAGAAAACCTGAATAGGCCCATAACCAGTAAGGAGATTCAAACAGTCATCAAAAATCTCCAAACAAACAAAAGCCCAGGGCCAGATGGCTTCCCAGGGGAATTCTACCAAATATTTAAAGAAGAATTAATTCCCATTCTCCTGAAACTGTTCCAAAAAATAGAAATGGAAGGAAAACTTCCAAACTCATTTTATGAGGCCAGCATCACCTTGATCCCCAAACCAGACAAGGATCCCATCAAAAAAGAGAATTACAGACCAATATCCTTGATGAACACAGATGCGAAAATTCTCACCAAATACTAGCCAATAGGATCCAACAGTACATTAAAAGGATTATTCACCACGACCAAGTGGGATTTATTCCAGGGCAGCAGGGTTGGTTCAATTTATGAAAAGAACCTAGATGTCCATCAACAGGTGAATGGATAAAGAAGAAGTGGTATATATATACAATGGAATACTATGCAGCCATCAAAAGAAATGAAATCTTACCATTTGCGACGACATGGATGGAACTAGAGCGTATTATTCTTAGTGAAATAAGTCAACTGGAGAAAGACAACTATCACATGATCTCCCTGATATGAGGAAGTAGAGATGCAACAGGGGTGGGGGTTAAGGTGGTAGGAAAAGAAAAAATGAAACAAGATGAGATCGGGAGGGAGACAAACCAAAAGAGACTCTTAATGTCATAAAACAAACTGAGGGGGGTGGGGGGGGAGAGGGATTGGGAGAGGGTGGTGGGGTTACATTATATGTTTAAATTTTAAAAAAGCTTAAATAAAAAAAAAAAAAGGCCTTGTCGTGAGATCCTATGAAGTTTTCGAATGTAGCTATTTCCTTATCCACATGTAGGTACAGACTGAATATGGAAAATGATAATATCATCATATTATCATCTCTCTCTTTTCATGCCACTGAAAAAGGCTATTCTAATAGTTACATATTCAGGAATCAATTGGGCTAGGGCCATCTTGACAATACCCAAATATTTAAAATAAATTATTGGAAGCAAAGAATCTTGAAAAGATCAGTACTTGATTCAAACCTAAGTTTTGGAGGATTTCTTGCTGGTCTTACATATGATATCGCTTAAAATTTTACTTCTGTCATTTACCATTCTATGTTAAAACTGATATTTGTATGAGCCCTAGTACTTATTGATGTTAATAATCCATATTATACTCTTCTGCATTTTTATATTTTATGAATACAAATTTCTGATCCTTTGTGACCACCATGCATTGTTACCTCCAAACCTCGCAGTAATTCTATCCATGTTCTACACTGGTTTCTTTACCCACATTGGCTGATCCACACTAAGCAGACTACCTGAGGGGGATCCTCTGCAGACTACTAATTAGGCTCCTAATCAGAATATTAAAAAATGTCAAAATAATAAAGATGTTTACAATGTGAATGGTATCCTTATTCTTTACTGCTCATAGATAATATATGATCATACTCTAGAACAGCAGATAAACAAACATAAATTATACAAATAAAGTGAATAACACATTATATAGTTTTGTCCTGATGTTATTCTTTTTTTTTTTAAGATTTTATTTATTAGTCAGAGAGAGAGAGAGAGAGAGCACAGGCAGACAGAGAGGCAGGCAGAGGCAGAGGGAGAAGCAGGCTCCCTGCCGAGCAAGGAGCCCGATGTGGGACTCGATCCCAGGACGCTGGGATCATGACCCAAGCCGAAGGCAGCCGATCAACCAACTGAGCCACCCAGGCGTCCCCTGATGTTATTCTTTTACAAAAATATTTAAGCCCCTTACTTTTTCCTTTGAATAACCAAACTGAAATGATATATTTCTAATGACATCTGATTTGCTCCACTAAACTGTGAGTCAAAACATTTTTTGTATTGAATGTTCAATAAATGCATAATTTATATCTTTTAAAAATATTCACTTAATTCACAAAGGCAATTAATACATATCAGTGAATTAATATATTTGTTATGTTTGTATTGGTTTTCTCTGCAAGTAAATGTCAATACCTCTTATTTTAAAGTTTTCATCTCATATAAACAAATTGTGTTTGATTTAATCTATAACATTCCATGTGAGGCTTTCATAATGCTCTTTGGGCATATTATTATAAAGGAAATAATTTTGTCATGGGGTCAATCTGTAAAGTTTACTATGAGAATCACAGTCTTAACATCTATAGAATCCTCTAAGTCTCTTGGGACAACAGAATTTTATTTCCATTATTAAATATTTAAATAAAGTTATATATTTATTACATATGTGATTTTATATGCTACATAGATGGAAGACAAAGCAAACTGTGATCTTTCATGAAAAATTATTCCACTGAAGTTTTCCAATTTATAATTTAAATTATATGCATTAACCTAAAACTTCATTTAATATCACCTTTGACATCACAGGTTAATCTGAGATGATAAGTAAATATGAGTTAATATGAATGCAATATGAAAATTCTGACATTTTATTTCAAAAGAGCAAAAGAAAAATTCCAGTGACAATAATTCCACAGCTTTTCAATTCACTGTTAATTTTTTCCTTAACCTAAGACCCCATAAATGTTTAACATTTATAACCATTTTAGTGAGGATGGTAAGGGAATGAAAGCAAATGTTAAATTTGTTTATATTCTAAAACATATTTTTAAAATACATACTAATGTCATGGAATAATATGATATTGTAAGATATATGCTAATAATTTTATAAACCTTATGTGACTCATTATTCACAAAGATAATGCAGTGGTGGTAAAATCTAAAAAATAAAACCTTTAAAAATAAAATATAGGGATAATTCAGAGAGAGGATGGTGTTGGTTGATAATGCTAATCTACAAGCCAGTACATTGTATAAAGGTAGAGATTTAATGAGCTTATGGTTTCCCACAATAAATAAGGAAAAATGGCAATATTACCAAAGTGTGAATACTGTACTAGCTGTAGTGTTTAGTACTCAAAAGAAGCAATCAGAACACTTGTAATATATACTGTGATGTCTGTGCTGTGAATTAAACAAAGGCCTTCTTTCGATTTCTTAAAATTCTTTAAACCCTTTTTAATTTAAACTGTTTTTAAGTCATTACTGACATTGGTAATAAACTTACTTTCTCACAAGTTATTTAAACTTTCTCACATTTCTTTAAATTTAGTATTGGAAGAATCTCTTTCTTTTGTTACGCCCAAACCATCACTGCCCTGAGAATATTAGAAGATAAATGAATTTGAAAATGTTGATATGACTTGGTTATTGCTCAAGGCACACAACAGAGAAGAGATAAAGAACACAGAATGAACAGAACAGAACTGGAAGAACGGCAAGTGAAAACGGGGCTGACGTCACCTACACAAAGAGAAAAAAACATGTAGAAAGAGGCAGGGAGTGGGAAGAGAGAATGACAGGTGGTAAGCAAGTAAGCTGTGGAAATATAGAAATAACCAACAATGAACAGATTGAATAAGGATATTAATCAAAATATAGGGAAAAAGTTGAGAAGTGAATACTCTTGCCAATATTAGTAAGTCAAAAATGGAAAATGTTATGTGATGAATGTTACAAAGTAGAAGGAAATATCAACAATTTTACAAAGCAAACAAGAGTCAAACATTTTCTATGAACCCTCTCTCCACTAGTGCAATGAAAGTAAGATGACAACTGCAGAGAAAAATTATTTAAACAAAACAGCAAAACTGCCTACCTTACCAAAATCTAAAGGGTAGTGGGCCATGTCTAAAGTCTTTATACTTAAAATTATGGTACTTAAAGCAAAATGTAAATGAAATTATTCATTTCACACATTTTGACTTCATTTTCAGTAAACACATTTAACACCTTAGTTCACCAAACTATGTATTAACTTTGTAAAACTTGAGGGGAATTTAACCAACATAAATGCTGTCTTATTTAAATACTGAATATATCAATAATAGTATAGTATATAGTTCCTTATGAAAATTAAATGGTACTAGAAACTCCTAATGAAACAAACAGATTAATATTCTCACTCCTCATTGTGCAGTTATCAAAGCAATGTTCCTATACGCTTTAACTGCTTTATCTTGTGATCCCCACAGTAATTATTTATATTTATAAAGTTATACTTTTTATGCATACTTAACATGATTGACAAAAAGATGCTATTATTTACTTTAGAATAAAAAAAACTGGAAAATTGAAAAAGATAATCAAAGTAAAGGGAAACTGATAATATTCTTCACAACATAAAAGCAGAGATAATGAGATGCACCAGTAGATTTATAGTGTAATTTTAAATTTGGTAACCTAAATAACCTCTTTGCATTTTCCAATGATTTTGTACTCTGTAGGAAAGAGTCCTAGCTTTTGTGTAGCTTATAATTCAAAACAATTTATACTGCCTTTGTATGAAAGGAAAATATCCATCTCTAGATTGTAATCCACACACAACTGCAGGTAGTCTCCATATTCAAGACAGATCTGTGAATTCCAGTTAATTAAATATCATTTAAGATATCATTTCAGCTTATGTTTATTGATAATTTGAACAGTGGTAATTCAAAAATATATTACTTATATATTTTACATATATTTTGAATTATACCAATATGACAAAAATTAAGACCCAGATAGATCTGAAAGGTATTATTAGAAATAGTTCAATTTTAAAACACAAACTAACCAAATTTATTCTGGGGATCTAAGTACAACGTGATGACTGTAGTTAACAATATTGCATTTTATATTTAAAATTTGCTGCCGCAGTAGATTTTTAATGGTGTCATCTCATCTCCCTCCCCCCAAAAAACCCGTGTGATGTGATAAATGTATTAAATAACCTTTTTATGGTAATCATTTTGCAATATATGCACATATCAAACCATTATATTGTACACCTTACCCTGTCACAATTGTTATTTCCCAGTTATATCTCAAAAAACCTGGGGAAAAAATAAATAGAAGTTTCCTGATGAGAGTAATAAAGGGCCAGGAGAATTTTGTACGTTTCTCTACTCCCATGCTCTGCCTTTTATTTCTAACATGATGGGCCCTAACTTTAAAATCTCTTTTGTTGGGGCACCTGAGTGGCTCAGTGGGTTAAGTCTCTGCCTTCCCCTCTGGTCTTGATCTCAGGGTCCTGGGATCGCACTCCCCATCGGGCTCTCTGCTCATCGGAGAGCCTGCTTCCCTCTCTCTGCCAGCTTCTCTGCCTACGTGAGATCTCTCAGTCAAATAAATAAATAAAATCTTAAAAAAAAAAACAAAACTCTTTTGTTTCTCAAACATCATCAGTTCAGAAGTGTTTCTATGGTCAACACTGAGCTTCTAGGAAAGTTCCTTCACTTGAAACTGCTATTACACAGCCCCGGCTTCCTAGCTGTTCTTTCCATTGTAGCAGATGAAGCTTTTTTGGAGGTTTGTTAGTTTTGTGGCTCCTTCTACCATCACATAACCTTACTTCTTTGTCTGTGTGTTTTCCCTAATGAAGCAGTCAAGATGAATCTGGTCCTATTTGCAGCTTTTCCCACCGAGGAGTGGGTCCTTTTGTTCTCCAAGTGGGTTTGCCCAGCAGATTTCTGCCATTACTAGACCAGCTCCACTTTCTCTGCCAGGGGTGGGGGGGGCGGGATGGGGTGCTATAACATGAGGCTTCCCAGGCATGTTCTCATATTGTCAATTGTTTTAGTCTACAGCTATATATTTCATGGAAAAGTTTGTTGTTGTTGTGATGTTCTCCTGGCTATTAGTTATGATTTCAAGCACGAAAAGTGAGAAGATGTGGACCTAGGCTTCAAATATATTTTTTAGCATATTATTATTTGCAAATGAATGATTTAATAACAATAAGAAAAATAACAATATAGAGACAGTGGAAAGTAAGAAGTGAACATAAATGAAGAAGACTTAAAAGAGTAGTAAATGTGTTGAATAGATGATTATAAGCTCAAATGAATTAAAAATGTATCACATAATTCAAGAAAATTAGCACAATGTTATTTTACACCAGTTGATACATTTAGTTTTCACTTTCAGAGGTTTATATACCATGAAGTCAAATTATTATAGTGAAATCATGTATGTTCTCATTAAGAAAGCTGGCTTCAAAAAAAAACCAAAAAAAACAAAAACAAAAACAGATGCTTTCTCCTTTCCTTCCATCCTATCTCCCTTTCTTTCTTCTTTCCTTTCTTTTTATTAAAGAACATTTCTCCAGTGGTAATGGGTATTGGTTTAATGATGAATACATAAATGAATGAAATTGGAAAGTGCAGTATAACCTTCCAAATTTGCAGGGTTCCAAAATAGACACTATGTTTTCAGTCCTTGAAATAATGTCTAATTACTCTTAACCCCAGGGTCTTGGAGTAGGCTATTCCTTTGGCCTAGAAGTTTTCTCTCACTCTGTATAAAATAGATTGTACTTTTTCATCCTTCAGGTCTTAATAACTTCAATGACATTTCCCCATATACAGCTATTTTCTTTTTTTTTTTATATATTTTATTTATTCGACAGACAGAGATCACAAGTAGGCAGAGAGGCAGGCAGAGAGAGAGGAGAAAGCAGGCTGCCTGCTGAGCAGAGAGCCCGATGTGGGGCTCGATCCCAGAACGTTGGTATCATGACCCGAGCCGAAGGCAGAGGCTTAACCCACTGAGCCACCCAGGGGCCCCCAGCTATTTTCTGACTCTACTTTTCAAATACAAGTCTCAGGCCCTTTGTCAGTGTCTGACATGTTATCTCCAAAGCCTACATCCACACATTACCAATCTGATTAGCAATAATTCCCCTGTGTAATTGCTGTTGGAAACAAAGACTCAAAGTCACCAGAAGTATAAAAGCAGGACAGTAAAATTATGGATATATAGTATGGATTTATGGTTATTTTTGAGTGGCATATTGTAAATGGTAATATGTTGTCATTTTTGAAGTTGTTTATACAAATAATATCGCTGACTGCTTTAATGTAAGTAGCATTTCTACTTTTTAAAATTTCCTTTACTCAAGAAAGTACTGCATAATATACCCTCTGAGTTAAATTTTAGCCATGTGTAAGTCACATGTTAGATTTATATATTTCATAAATTTAGTCTTTAATGTATTTTATATGCGATTTACTAAAGAAGCGCATGAGTAATGCCAGTAATGTTATTAAATATGCAATATTAATCAATGGAACACTTAAAAATAAAAGACAAATGCAAATCTGATGTTACATTCCACAATTCATTTAGTAATTCATTCAGAGTATGTAAATTTTTATGGAAAATAACCTTCAGAAAAGAAATAAAAGGAAGCTGATTCAATGAGAAGTATTTTCTTTATGCAATACTTTTTGAATTTTTCATTTCAGATTTTAATACCAATTTAAAGAAAACACAACTTGAAAAATATATTGAAAGCCGTAATTGAAATAATAATTTATGGTCCTGACATGAAATCCAATGTACTGTTATGACCTAAAACAGAAATATTACTAAACAGGTAGTTTTTTATTAAAATATATGCATTAAAACATCAAAGCAGCAGAATACACTTGAGAGAACTAGACTAATTTTCAGAACAAATTTGTTTTGGTTCTTATCATTATTGTTCTTATGAATTCCTTTTCCTAAAGAACTACATTATTGAATATGTGGGGGAAAATTGTAAAAAATAAATCAGTGAATCCAAAATTAAAAATACACACATACTAGTTCAAATGAAAAGCAATTTCAGTTCATGTATCCAAAAGACTAAATTTCATGACAAACTAAACGTGCTTTTAGAAGAGAGAAAATAAGAAAACCCTCCTGGTGTAAGCATCCAGATATCCGGCCCTCTATTCACATGCCTTACTCTCACCATCAGTCACCTGGAAGCAGCCGGTTCAGTCAGGTAAGCATCTGCCTTAGACTCAAGTCATGATCTGCTCCCCCCCACCAGGTCCTGGGCTGAAGCCCCCTATCAGGCTCTCTGCTTAGTGGGGAGTCTGCTTCTCCCTCTCCCACTGCCTTCCCTCTCCTTACTAGTACTCTCTCTCTCTGTCAAAATAAAATAAAATCTTAAACAAAAAGAAAAGATTTCTTTTGACATTTAGACCATTCCATTATTTCTATTTCTTCCAGGATTTGTTTTTGTGAATGGTATGAAATGACTTGGTTTTATGTTTTTCTCTACTAAAAAAAATTATTATACTTTTGATTAGTTCACTTTTACTCACCAGTTTATAGCGAGTAAATGTTCTGTTTCTGGGCTATATTCCTTTCATCTCTTTATATATACCTATACCAATGTCTTATTTCCTTAATTAAATGTAGATTATAATAAGGCTGTTATTTATCTGACAGGATAATTTTCCCTACAGGGTTATATTTTTCTCCTGAATATTGTCTTTTTTATTACTAGAGTTTTTGCTTTTCCAAATATCTTTTTGAATAAGGGTGCAAAAATCCTTGAAAAATTAAATCAGGATTTTAATAGGAATTGAGAATATTTGTGGGTGAATTTGGAGAAGTTGATAAAATGGCGTCTTGTTAAATACCACCATATGTATTTCTATATGCATTTATTCATGTTCATTATACTTTCAAATCATTTTATAATTTCTTCCACAAATGTCCTATCCATCTTTCATTACTCATTTTTGATATACTATAGCTTTCTTACTGTTTTAAATGGTAATTTTTAAAATGTATTTTTTACTTTCATTGCTAGTATATGAAATGCAATTGATTTTCTTTTTTAAAATGCTGTATCTCGCAAATCTAATGAATTTTCTAATTCTAATCCACTTTGTGTCGCTTCAGTTTTTATGTTTACATTAATGCAGATGTGAATTGTTTTTTTTTTAATTTATTTAATTTAATTTTTATTTTTCTCCACTATTTGTTTCTTTTTTTCTACTAAATACACTGGCTAGGCTTACAAGGCTGGGACCAACCTGCCATGTTGCTGGCTTAAATGTACAAAAAGCTTGCTTATTTATTTTTTTTCTTTTTAAAGATTTTATTTACTTATTTATTTGAGAGTGAGAGAGTGAGAGAGAGAGCGTGAAAATGGGGAGGGGAAGGAGGAGAGGGAGAAGCAGACTCCCTGTTAAGCAGGGAACAGACACAGGGTTTGATCCCAGGATCCCAGGAGCATGAACTGAGCTGAAGGTAGACACTGACTGAGCCACCCAGGTACACTAAGAAGCTTGTTTAAATGAGTGTTTCCCCCATACTACTTGGTTGTCTAGGTACCTGGGTCATAGCTTTTCCTCTTAACACTCTTGAATGTGTTTGATCTCTCCTGGGGAAACCCTGGAGCTTACTGATCTACAAAAGTCTAGAAGACATCTTGCTTCTCTAAATGTGCTGCCCAAAATAAACTGTATCAACTATTTTCCAGGAACTTTTCTTGTGCATTGTATCAGCTGATTCTGATCTTGGAACATGCATCTTACTTTTACGGGCGCCTTGTTCTAATGCTTTGAACTCTGATTTTTTTTTTTTCCCTGGTTCACTTCTCTAGAGATTTTATTCAATTCCAACTACTTATTTATTTTGTATAATTTCTTAAAATATCTGCTGTATTAATGGTATTATTCTTGTTTACAGTATTGTTACTCTTCACTTTTCTTTCATTTTAGAGCATCTTACGTGGGAGAGGTAGTTTATAGCTTTCCTCCATAGTGAGTTTGTTATCAAAACGTGTTCTTGAAATCTCTCAAGTATACTAATTAGTCTATAAAACAGATTAGGCTATGCTGACAGAGGAATAATTTGGCAGAAACATGTAGTCTGAAATCTCCAAGGATTGGGAATAAAAGTTGTCACCTGAAAAATATTTTAATATGGAATTTGAGATTGAAAGATATTTTTATGTTTTCTTTGCATACTTAGTATGTACCATAAACTTTAAATTATTAATGATAATACCTTTATTGAGAAATTGGTAGATGCTCATTAGCACTTCCCTTCGCATAGTGAATGTGTTATTTCATTCAATTTTCATAGACAAAAAAAAAAAAAACATTAAGAAGCAGATACTCTGATTATTTGCTATTTTTCAGATGACAAAAATGAAGCATATTACTTACATAATCTGCCCAGAGCACATCATTTAGTTTAACGTTCCCACTTTCCTAGGACAGTAGTGGTATACCAGAAAAGCTAGTATGTATTGTATCTACCCATGGTTACGTTGGCAAAAAACCTCTTCTGATTTCTCAGTAGGCTTCACACAGCATCCTCAAACCCTAAGATCTTATGATACAGTCCATGTCAAAATAAGCCCCATTTTCCCCATTCTTCTTCCTTTGTTGGCTGAATCTCAATCTCTGTTTTCTCCATTAAACACATAACTCTGTATGGGGACAATGGTGACACATTCACCATTCTTTTTATTTTATTTTATTTCTTTTTGGTGTTCCGGAATTCATTGTTTATGCACCACACCCAGTGCTCCATGCAATATGTGCCCTCCATAATACCCACCTCCAGGCTCACCCAACCCCCCTACCTCCTCCCCTCCAAAATCCTCAGTTTGTTTCTCAGAGTGGGAATTCTCTGTGTCAGATCCAATTTAAAGCCTGAATAGCACATGCAGTAGGTAATATCACCGCCTAGCATTCTTTCTCTTCCATGAAATGAAGCAGAAACTTAGACTGTGACTGAGCTTCAAGTATTACAAAATAGAATGTTTTTGTTTCGAATCTCTTTGAAAAGGGAAGTTCCACCTAAGATTTTCTGAGGTTTGGCTTTAGTTTCACCTACCTAAGGTAAGCCTTCCTGGTACCTGCATGCCACCCCTTTGCAATAACCTCTCATTATCACGGACATCAGAAAACTGAATTATATCCATTTATTTTTTAAGCCTACCGCTAAGTTTATATTTTGAAAAAAATGGTATTTTTATTAAAACTCTGGACAACACTTAATATTTAGTAAATGTACAAGTTTGTTGACAGATTAAATGTGTAAATTTATTTTGGTAGATTCTTAATTTATTCAGTTGCTTATATAACATTTACTAAGTAGCTATATTACTTTAGAAAGCAAACTGCATGCTTGGAGGTAAAGATGAAGTAGCTGGTTTAGAAAAGATGAATAAAACAAAAGAGCTGTCCTCGGTGAACAAACTATGGAAATAAACTAACCAAATGCAGAACACAGTTATAAAGTACTTATTTAAATACATTTTTACATAACACCTTCAGTTTTTAAGGTGGCATTATATTTCTAGAACCTTTAGGAAGTAGATGGATGTATAAATACAATTTGCCTTCACATAAAAAAAAATCTTTTAAGTTCTCCGTATTCTTAGTCCTTTATAACAAATAAACTGTGTTTATACTTATATGAGCAAAGCATAAATAGTTTGGGGAATTGATTTTATACTTAAATTGTACTATAAATTGATTTATAAGGGTAAGTGGTCCTCAATGGTCCATTAAGATTGATGACATTCATCAGTGTGTTGCTGGAATGACTAGAGATTTATATTTGTCTTAATAATGAAAAATTACTTAATTTCCAATAGACATAACAAAAGATTATGAATTAGGACATGCACACATATACAGACACATAATTTTTATAGCCCTCCTTGTTTATTCTTTTTCAGGTCTCAATATATAACTACTAACTTCATTCTTTCAGTAACACAAAAGAATCTAGGATGTATAAAATTAAGAAACCATATGGAAAACTCAAAATTCTGTAAAATAGGCTTAATAAACTCAATATTAAAATTTATTATTAATTTAACTTAAGGTAGCATCTATTAATTCCTCCAATTTACTTATCTTAGTGATAGATCTGAGAAGCATTTGTTTTTTACTCTGTGCTCTCCAACAGGTTGAATAATCTTGACAAATCACTGAAATTCTGAATTGTTAAGTTACCAAAAATAAAAAGGAAATTGCTATTACTTTTTAATTTCCTCACCAATATACTTAAAAGCAAAAAAGCACATTCAGAAGTATTAAGAACATTTCCCACTATGTTAATTTTTATGTTAATTGTGTTTCTGTTGAACATTATCATGCAATCCAAAGGTTGAGGCCTAATGAAAAGAGAGTTTAGAGGAGAGTCTGACTAAAGTTTGATCAAGGAAAATGTCTTTGTCAAGTGGTGTCCTACTTTGGGGGAAGAAAGACAAGTTTTTACAGAAGCTTAGCAACAAAAATCCAGTTGTTTTCATGAATAAGTTGGGCAAAAACAGTTCTCAGAAAAAGGGGATCTTTCTTGGTCTTTAGCAGCCATTGTTTGGCTATCTCTATCTGCCTTTAGCAAGAGGACTGGAAAAGGAAGAGTCGGAGGTTAAGTTCATAGAAAAGTCATGGTGGATAATGTTTTCAGAGGATCTCATGTGGAACTTCCATTAATATAATAAAGTTATATATAAAAATAATCAAATTTTTCCTGGTAAACTCTAAAATTTATAAACTGCAATTATAATTATTAAAAGATTAAGTGATAACTGCAAGGTTTGTAAAATAAAAGAGGTTCTATCTTGAATATAGAGAGGATGACCTTCATGGGGACAGTGTGAAGTAAGAAACAAGGAACAGCATTATATATGGGGAAGATATGCACACATTCACACAGACAAGGGAATTCATGATGACTTCTCCATCCTTGTGGAGGGACAAGTAGGAAAACTGAGTGACCCTGGATATTTGAAGAAAGAAATGAGAGTCTAAGCATTCAAAACAAATATCCTATAATCATTTCATTTTTATAAATGTTAGTTTCAAAGTACATAATACTATGCATTCACATTGTTCATGAAAAAATTTTAAATAGTTTAAAGCTTTAAATAGTTTTTCTTATTATGTCAAGTCGCCTATATCTATATACACTCCTCAAACTTTTAAATCGTGTAACATTGTGCAATTAGATATATATTTAAAACTTGCCTGGCTTTAAAAATATTCAATCTTCCCTTTGTGCATCATAAGGGGCACTTAGGTAAGTACTACAGTAATTACTGAGAGACACAGAAAAAAAATTATCAAATTATATTTTTTCACTCATAAGGTAAATGATTTAGCTATCTGCCATTTAAAATTAAAAAATAAAAGGGAAACTATTTTGCATTTAAATGGCAAGCCATAACTCTCTTACATGACAATGATGCAATAGAAAAGGTCATTTTAAATAGATTTGATATTAAAAGTAAATATACTCAAATATAGAACTTTTTTTTTTTAACATTTTATTTATTTGACTGAGAGAGGGAACACAAGCCAGGAGGAGAGACTGAGGGAGAAGCAGGCTCCCCACTGAGCAGGGACCCAGATGCAGGGCTTAGATCCCAGGGCCCTGGGAATATGACCTGAGCCAAAGGCAGACACTTAACCAACTGAGCCATCCAGGTGCCCCTCAAATATAGCACTTGACTAGAAAATAGGTCTTTAAAATTAAATGTGCCATGCAAACACGTCCAGTATGTATTATCCAACTGGCAGTTTGCAAAGTTCCAAAATTCAGGATACCAAACTTTTCAGGGGGGCTAGGAGCTATACTTTGATAGTGTGTTACTTCAAAATTATCTAATATTTACAATCAGCAATGGCTCAGAGAGGTGATTCCAACAAATCATTTATATATTCTAAGTAGGAGATTTGGCTCCTCAATTACTGACCTCCGGGCAATCTGATAGCACATAAAGTTTTCTATCCACTAGAACAACCTGCTGTATCATTTAATTTTGGTTTTGGTCTTTTAAATATTTATATGCCAGTCTCCTGTTAATAAATGGTCAAATTAATTAAAGCCAGTGAGAAATGATTTCAAGTACATAATTTGAACACACTATTATTTATCGTTTTGGATGTGGTTTCATTTAAATAATAATGAACAAAGAAAAAATAAACTTTTATATTTTTATATATATACAGAAGTATAAATTCAATAGTTGCAAAAGTGAATGTAAAAATCATATTTGTTTGTTTCTTATGATTTAGGATTTTGAAATAAGGAACAAAAAGCAAACCGGTGCTAAAGAAAACCACACAGACAAGACAAAACGACAGAAGCTGAGTATATTTCAGTGCTCCTGCCAATCCCTGCCCACATACCCCTTTCACTGAGTGTCAACTGAAGGAGCTAATGTATTTATGGTTCTTAACACTGCTTCTGCTTCTTCTCATATTAGGCTCCCAGTAAATCTCCCTCTAGACACTTTAATCCCTTTAGCGGGATATAAAACAAAAGGTAATGCACACTTAAATAAATTAAATGCGATACATGGTGGCAAATAAATGGACTTGAAAAACGGTTTAAATGATTTAGATTAATATACATACCTGCTGTTTTCTAAGATGCATTTTTATACAGTGGTTTTAGGTACTGCAGATAGAAAATTTGAACAGAGTTAGAAGCACCTACTTAATGATTTCTATTCAGTCCAGGGCTACTCCAAATAAATGAGAGTTGAGGAAATAGGAGTATCTGACAAAAAGTTCGCTAAAAAGGAAACATGCATTTTCTGTGCTTGAAAATCAAATTCCCTGAAATTACAGCCTTGCATAGCTTTAAATGACATCATGCAGATGCCTGCCAAAAGTTAGTCCAAAATATAAGATGTGTTCTAATTTCTTCTTCATTTGCAAATTTATCTGAAATGAGTCTTCTCTAGATCCTTAGGCAAAGGACATCCATTTAAATGTGGCATTATATTGTATATTTTTTAAAGATTTTTTTTAATTTACTTGAGAGAGAGAGAAAGCAGGGGAAGGGGCAGAAGGAGAGAATACCCAAGCAGACTTCCACTGAGTGCTGAACCTGACATGGGGTTTGATCATAGGACCCTGAAATTGTGACCTGAGTCCCAACCAAGAGTCAGACACTTAACTGACTAAGCCACTCAGTCACCCCCAGTGTATGCTTAACTTTATATATTAACTTTCTATACTAAAAAAAAAACCAAAAAAAACCATAAGCCTAATGGCTTATTTTCAGATTAAATAAAATGCATAATAACAACAGTACTAATATTTGTAATTAATTAAATGCTTATTGAATGTATGCCAGCTTCACCAAGTTATTTATTCTTTTTCATATTACTTAATTTCATGCATACCATACCAATCAGAAATATCATCGTTAACATTTCACCAATGCGAAATCTGACATATATGGAGGTAAAGTACATTGCTCTAGGCCATGCTGAATTTAAGATTTAAATCTTTAATTAAGATGTAGGCAGGACTATTTGAACTCATTGCTCTTACACTGTCCACAGGTGTGTTTTGGCTAACGTGTCAGATGTTAAATCATATATGCTGGACATAAATTTGATATTTAGGCAAATTCACTCTCCTGGACTTCCAGGCATCATCTGGGACTCAGAGTTGCAATCCTTCTGATATGTATGCCAATTCTCTATTGTGGAATGTCAGAAGATAAATGACAAGACACTTTTTAAGCTCTGGCCAGACTGTCATTTAATCTTCCCACACATAACACCAGGCTTTGTTTACTATAAAATGTCTTTATGGAAAACTTATGATAATTTTGGAAGGGAAAGATAAGTTTTTCACCAATTTGTACTTTTTCATGTGTCCCGGGGGGAGTAGGTACTGAAACACCTGCCACTCATGACATTTGTTTTGTTTCATTTTTAATATAGTTTCTATATCCTCTCAGCTTAAGAAACAAAGTTCTGGGGCTCCTGGGTAGCTCAGTTGGTTGAGCGACCAACTCTTGATTTCAGCTCAGGTCATGATCTTAGGGTCCGGAGATCAAGCCTCACATCGGGCTCTGCCCTCATGGTGGAATCTGCTTCTCCTTCTCCCTCAGATCCCCCCCTCCACAGCTCTCTGTCGCTCTCTATCTTCTCTCTCTCTCAAATAAACAAGTAAACTCTTTAAAATATTTAAAAAAAAAATAAAAAGAAAAGAAACAAAGTTCTTTTCAAAGAACAAAGAAACATATAAGAGAAAGAGAGGAAGTTCCCCAAACTAGAGGATTCTGTCACCCATTTCTGGGGAACTCTGAATATTGCACTTCAGCAGTAGAGAGTAGATTTGCTTTTTTGAAAGCTTTACAGCAGCAGTGGTGCCCTGGATTCAAGAGTTGTATGAGAAGACTTTGAATAATGTAAACAATTTTAATTAAAATGTGTTTGAATATATAAAACCACAAAATATTAATATACATAGCTTCACATGTTTATATAATGAAACATAATTATAAATGTAAAACAAGGAAAACCATAAAGTCAATGCAAATTTGCAATAATGTAACAATATTATCTTACTCACTTGCTTCAACATGTCTGTTGGAACCCTGTATCATTATTGTACTGCCCAGATCGCAGGACCACCACCAAGAAGACCAGTGAGAGCCAGACTGTCCGAAATGCAAAAGCAAGGCTTTATTCAGGCGGGCTGCAGCTTGGGCCTCATCCTACACACTGACACAGCGGAGCTTAGGGGGAAGGCCCCGAGCTGAAATTACACAGGGCTCATAAAGGCAAAAACCACAAAGTATGGGGCACAAAGTCACATGTAAATCACACGTATTGGCGACCTTTAAAATGATTGGTGCTGGGGCTGCTTCAGCTGTGCTGTTCAGCGGGGATTGGCTACTTTGTCTAGGGAATATTTTTTGAAAGTTGTTTGCATCAGGGCAGGAAAGTTGTTTGCATCAGGGCGGGAAAGTTGTTTGCATCAGGGCGGGAAAGTTGCAGGGAGTAGCAAGACCTGTTAGGTCTTATCTACAAAGTAACCAATTCTGTTCCTGGAATTTATGTGCGCTCTGGGTCACTCATAGTTTAATGTAAACAACAAAATGGCTACTGCCTCAAAATGGAATTACTTTAACCCTTCAATTATCATTGAATTGTTCCAACTTCTCTCTTTCTTTGAATTACTATGAACTCTTTGTATGCCACAGGCGCCATCAATTAGCAAGGATTTTCTTTATGAGTCTACTTCTGCACTTTCTCATCAGTCCACACCTATTTACATTGTGTTACTATAATGTTCTAAAAATATACATAAATTCAGGCTCTGAAGTAGCATATATGTACTTATAAGGTTTTCTTCTGGATGATCCAGAATGTACTTAAATATGTTTAAATTATAATAAAAATGAAAACTTAAAATGAAGCTATTCTCATAGGAAACTTGTTAAATCCCCTTTTGGAGGACAGTAATAGAAAACTCATTCCCCTTTGAAATTCTTCTGCATAACAGAATATAGCTTTTCAACTTTTTTAAAATTTGGACTGTAGAAAACAACATATATTTTCTGCAAATTTGATAATGCAAACATGGTACTGTGGCAGACAGAATATTTCACAGACCAAATATTAAGTAACCTTTCAGTAGAAAATGATTATTAATTTCAAAAGCAATTCTCATATATATATTCTCCAAAGCATTTGGTGTTAACTGTATCATGTGCCTTCTACACTTTGTTATCTCTTAGCTTAGTCATATCTAAAATAACAAAATGTGATGGCAAAGACCATCAGTGTGAAATAGTACCTAGCTTAATATCTGGCACAGAGTTGGCATTGACTAAATATTTGTTGAATAGTTAGTAGATAAACTATTTGAAGCAATACACATCAAAGTCTTAATTGTAGAACTTTGTAGAAGGACTTAAAATAAATTTTCTCTTCTTTTTTAAAAAAATCTGATTTTAAATTTGCCTGCATTATAATCTCCTTTGCTCTGTAGTTGGTAAGTTCCAACATAATAAGTCCTCACTTACCTATTCCATCTCTTAGTGGCTTTCCTTCCTTCCTTCTTTCTTTCTTTCTTTCTTTCCTTTAAAGATTTTTTTTTTTTTTAATTTATCCATTTAAGAGAGAGAGAGAGCATGAGCAGGGGGAAGGCCAGAGGGAGAGGGAGAAGCAGACTCCCCACTGAGCAGGACCCTGAGACCTGAGCTGAAGGCAGCTGCTTAACCAACCGAGAACAGGCACCCCTCTTAGTGGGTTTTAAGAAATTAAAATATAATGGTGGAAGGTTACGACTGGCATATGTTTCCTTCTGAGTATTCTAGACACTTCTTATTTTTCTCCATTAGCAGTATACCGGGAAACGCACCAATACATATTGAGCACGAATATTTAAATCTATCAAAACAGAGCAGAAGTAGGACCCTCTCAAATGCTGTCTTTTTCCCTAAGATTTTATTTATTTGTTTGTTTGTTTGTTTGTTTGTTTAGAGTGCAAGTGGAGGGAGGGGCAGAGATAGAGGGAAAGAGAACCTCTCAAGCAGACTCCAAGCTCAGAACCAGGCGGGCATGGAGCTTGATTTCATGACCCTGAGATCATAACCCAAGCCAAAATCAGGAGTAAACATGTAACCAACTCAGTCACCCAGGTGCCCCAAAAGTTGTCTTTTTAATGTCAGTATATTTTCTCCCCTCAGACATTTTATCCTTTATGACAGTGTTCCCTATAATGCCTACACTGTATAAGAAATTTACCTAATTTTTTTTCTTAAATATTAAACTTGAGAAAACATTTAAAATATCTAATTCTTTGTTAGGTCCTTATAATGCCTTCTTAAGGACTCTTTAGATTAGCTACCTTATGTTAAATAACTTAAAAATGTCTCTGCTGTTTCCAGAGTTTTCAAATAGCATATTAACCCATTCTTCTTAATATAATTTAAAGAAATCCATTTATATGGATTCCTTTGTTATTACTTAATAAAGGTTTGCAGTTATGTTTATATAGTTAAAACATATATTCATACACACATACACACACACACACACATACCTTGCTATGAAACATGGCTCTAAATTAAATCTTATTTCTTTGACACATTAAAATACAGTCTATATAAAGATTAAAAGTAATTTAAGAGCACTTGTGTTAGTTTTGTATATTCACCTCAATAAAAGAAACATTTATACCCCCTTCATGTTTAAGAAAAATGTTCTTACAAAGATAATTGGCATCTCCTATGTTAGCAGTTTATTAAAGTTAAAATTAAAAGGATTTCCATTTTCAAGGAAAGCAAGAAAAATATGAAAGAAATGTAAAGTACTTTAGTACTCAGATTAAGTTTGTAGGGAAATAAATATGAGAAATTCTGGTTCTAAAGGTTGGTTAGCACACATTTAACTACCCACATATATTAACCTACATATAATTTGCAATGTAACAACTTAATAAAAGGGTTAATATTTGAGAAAATACCTTTCTATTAATTGAGCCCCAAATTGTCTTGTCTAATTATTATGGTATTTTTCCAGCAGTTCATACTGGCACAAAAATTAAGTCCTATATTAACCAGAAATATAAAATGATCCATGCAAGCTTCTTAAGATATGAAGTCCCTGAAATAAGTGAAGTCCATGAATAGTATGTATATTAATCGTCTAGGGCTGCTTTATTGTAGTATCATGAACTGGGTGGCTTAATACAACAAAAATTTCTTGTCTCACAATTACAGAGCCTACAAGTCCAAAATCAAGATGTAGGCAATAGGGCTCATTCTGCAAGCTCTAAGGGACAATCTATTTCATGCCCGTCTTCTAGCTTCTGGGAACATTTAGCAATCCATAGCTAAATCTGTAGCACTCCTTGATCTGTTGTATACACAGCTTCTGATGGCAGTTAGCAGGCCATGCCATTCCTTAGTTTACAGATGCTTCACTGTATCTCTGCCTCAGTCTTTACTTGACATTCTCCATGCGTATCATATACAAATTTCCCTCTTAGAGTGATGCCAGTTGCATTAGATTAGGGCCTACCCTAATAACTTCATTTTAACTTGATAGCATTTGCAAAGGTTTCCTAAATAAGATAACTTTCAGAGGTACTATGGGCTAGAGATGTAAAACATTTGTTTTTGGAGGAATACATTAAAATTGTAATATGCTCCAAAATAGCATGTATTCAATGTTAGCTCTTCTCAGTTTACCAATTTAGCTTCCTCTCTCCAAGAAAGGAAAGAAGATACTGCACTTTCTAAGCTATTACCCTACTATGGAGAATTTTTACAGGGTTCTAGATACATAGAAAAAAAAATCCCTTTAGTTTTGCAATAATGATATATACTACTATATATAGTAAATACAGCAAAAACAAAAGAAGGCATTTTCAAAAGAAGGCATCTTTCTGCCTGCCTCTCTGACTACTTGTGATCTCTCTCTCTCTGTCAAATAAATAAAATCTTTTAAAAAAATAAGTTAAATAAGAAAACAGACGACTTGAACAACACTGTAAATCCATTAGACCTAACAGACACCTGTAGGGCATGCCACCCAACAAGAGCAGAATATATACTCTTCTTCAGCACACATGGAACATTTTCCAGAACAGACACTATGCTAGGCCATAAAATGAGCTTCATTAAACTTAAATAATTTAAATTATATAAAGTATCCTTTGCAACCACAGTGGAATTAAATTTAAAAGCAACTATATATCAACAAATTATACAATTCAGATTAATGGACAAGATCTAGAAATAAAGCAAAACTAACTCTAGAAAGAAAAAGATAATCCGAATATACTTTTAATAAAATTAAGACACTAGATCTGTAATTTTAAAACCTCCCACAAGAAAAAGCTCAAACACAGATTACTTCCTGGTAAATTCTACCAAACACTTAAAGAATAAATGCAAATTCTTTCAAAACTTCCATAAATAAAAAAAAAAGGATCACTTATACACATATGTTTTTAGCAGTATTATCCATCAGCACCAAAAGGTGGAGAGAACCCAAATGTCCACCAACTATTAAGCAGATAAACAACCTGTGCTGTATTAACACAATGAAATATTATTTGGCAGCAATGATGGATACTGATGAAACACTGTAGCCTTGTGCTAAAAAAAAAAAAAAAAAAGTCACACACACACCCCACATATTGTATGAATCCATTTGTATGAAATGTCCAGAACAGATAAATCTATAGAGATAGAAATTAATTTACTAGACACTTAGTGTTTTGTGTGGAGATAGACAGGAAGGAATTGAGAGTAACCACTTAAAAGGTACAGGCAGTGACTTGTTTTGGGGTGATGATGTTCTAAAATTACACTACAGCAATGGTTATACAAATATATGAATTTTCCAAAGAAGTTGAACTGGACACTTTTAACAGGTAAATGGTTTTATGTGAATTAGGCATCAATATAGATGTTTTTACAGAAGGCAAAGCAATCCCCTTTCATAGACCATATGATTTTGAAAACAGGAAGTCTCAAATCTACAAATCATATTAGAACTAAGAAGTAAACTCAGAGGGGCTGTAACACATATTTTAATGTGCAATATTTATTTATATTTGTATTTCCTAACAATAATCAATTGAAAAATAAAATTAAAAATGGAATTTTTAAAAGGATAAAAGATTATCCACTTTCATCACTGCTATTCAACATAGTACTAGAAGTCCTAGCCTCAGCCATCAGACAACAAAAAGAAATAAAAGGCATTTGAAATGCCAAAGAAGTCAAACTCTCACTCTTTGTAGATGATATGATACTTTATATAGGAAACCCAAAAGACTCCACCCAAAAACTGGTAGAACTCATACAGGAATTCAGTAAATTGTCAGGATATAAAATCAATGCACAGAAATCAGTTGTATCTATATACATCAACAACAAGACAGAAGAAAGAGAAATTAAGGAGTCGATCCCATTTACAATTGCACCCCAAACCATAAGATACTTAGAAATAAATCTAACCAAAGAGGCAAAAAAATTGTACTCAGAAAACTATAGAATACTCAAGAAAGAAATTGAGAAAGATGCAAAGAAATGGAAAAATGTTCCATGCTCATGGACTGGAAGAACAAATATTGTGAAAATGTCTATGCTACCTAAAGCAATCCAAACATTTAATGCAATTCCTATCAAAATGCCATCAATTTTTTTCAAAGAAATGGAACAAATAACCCTAAAATTTATATGGAACCAGAAAAGACCCCAAATAGCCAGAGGAATGTTGAAAAAGAAAACCAAAGTTGGCGGCATCACAATTCCAGACTTCAAGTTCTATTACAAAGCTATCATCACCAAGACAGTACGGTACTGGCACAAAAACAGACACATAGATCAGTGGAACATAACAGAGAGCCCAGAAATGGACTCTGACCTCTATGGTCAACTAATCTTTGACAAAGCAGGAGAGAATATCCACTGGAAAAAAAGACAATCTCTTCAACAAATAGTTTGGGAAAATTGGACAGCCACATGCAGAAGAATGAAACTGGACCATTTCTTTATATCACACACAAAAATAGACTCAAAATGGATGAAAGACCTCAATGTGAGACAGAAATCCATCAAAATCCTTGAGCAGAACACAGGCAGCAACCTCTTTGACCTCAGCTGGAGCAACTTCTTCCTAGAAACATCGCCAAAGGCAAGGGAAGCAAGGGCAAAATGAACTATTAGGACTTCATCAAGTTAAAAAGCTTTTGCACAGCAAAGGAAACAGTCAATAAAACCAAAAGATAACTGACAGAATGGGAGAAGATTTTTGCAAATGGCATATTAGATAAAGAACTAGTATCCAAAATCTCTAAAGAATTAACAAACTCAACACCCAAAGAACAAATAACCCAATCAAGAAATGGGCAGAAGACATGAACAGATATTTCTGCAAAGAAGACATCCAGATGGCCAACAGACACAGGAAAAAGTGCTCAACGTCACTGGGCATCAGGGAAGTAC